>JAVTVY010036118.1:0-160797 GCA_036873755.1 Hanleya hanleyi | reverse complement strand
CAATAGTCTGCGCATACGCAGTCTGGCCGTAGTATAGAAAACAGGCATTTTGGGTGCTATGTAGGGGTGTGTTTGGGTTAGAAATGAGCTAATCACGGTTCGAATGGGTCGTGTGAGGTGTCAAAGTGAAGCTTGTGTGGGGTAGAGTCAGAATGGTGTGTTTTTGAATGCATGTCGCGTTAATCTGCGCATGCACAGTTGGTTGTAGTAAGTAAAGTGGCCATTTTGGGGCAGCGAAGGAAGTTATTTGGGGTCGAGATGGGCTAATCACGGTTCGAATGCGTCCTGAAAGGTGTCATCTTGTAGTTCTCGGGGTGTACACTCCGATTTGAGGGATGTTTGCGTCATCTGTGACGTCATCGGTGACGTCGTCGGTACGAGTAGTAGCGAAAGTGGCCATTTTCGGGCAGTACATGAAGGTATTTGGGGTCGAGATGGGCTATTCACGGTTCGAATGCGTCCTGGAAGGTGTCATCTTGTAGTTCTCGGGTGTACATTCCGATTTGAGGGATGTCCGCGTCATCTGTGACATCATCGGTGACGTCATCGGTACGAGTAGTAGCGAAAATGGACATTTTCGGGCAGTACATGAAGGTATTTGGGATCGAGATGGGCTATTCACGGTTCGAATGCGTCCTCGAAGGTGTCATCTTGTAGTTCTCGGGGTGTACATTCCGATTTGAGGAATGTTCGCGTCATCTGTGACGTCATCGGTGACGTCATCGGTACGAGTAGTAGCGAAAGTGGACATTTCGGGCAGTACATGAAGGTATTTGGGGTCGAGATGGGCTATTCACGGTTCGAATGCGTCCTGGAAGGTGTCATCTTGTAGTTCTCGGGGTGTACATTCCGATTTGAGGGTGTCCGCGTCATCTGTGACGTCATTGATGACGTCATCGGTACGAGTAGTAGCGAAAGTGGACATTTTGTGGGTGCGTGAGGGTGAGTTTGGTGTAGAGATGCACCATCCTTAGTCCGAATGCGTCGTGTGAGGTGTCATTTTGTAGCTCTCGGGGTGTACATTTCGAATTGAGGCATGTCCGAAGCATCTGTGACGTCATCGATGACGTCATCAGTAGGAGTATTAGCGAAAGTGAGCCTTTTGGGGCAGTGCAGGAAGGTATTTGGTGTAGAGATGGACCATCCGCGTTGCGAATGCGTCGTGTGGGGTATCATGTTGTAGCTCTCGGAGTATAGACCCTGATTTCAGGGATATTTATAACATCTGTGACGTCATTGGTGACGTCATTAGTACAAGTTGTAGCGAAAGTGGGCCTTTTATAGCAGTGAAGGATGTTATTTGGTGTAGAGATGGACCATCCGCGGTCCAAATGGACCGTGTGAGGTGTCATCTTGTAGCAACGCCCACCAACACCATTCTTAATGCTTCAACGCCCTGATGAAATAGCTCAGAAGCTCTGATATTCCATGGAATTGTCACTAATTCTTCGAAATGCATTGACGCCCGTCAACGCCCGTCGTTACACCTTAACACTCTAACATAACGCCATGATATAGACCGGAGAGAGAACAACAGCAGCAACAACAACAAGGATGACACATGAGAGAACAACAACAACACGAAGTTTTTTCATATAGTTTATTCTCCCCAATGTTACATCATACCCACGCTGGGGGAGCCGCGTTGGGTATATTTACAATTCAAGAAGATTCTTATCCAATCAAAGGCCACCATTTGCATGTTTCATATTCGTTCCTGTCCGTTAGATGTATTCTTGTCCAATCAGAAGTCTCCATTTCAGAAAGTGCCATCTGAACCGTTTATTCTAATCATTGTCGGGCAGGCCAGGATACCGTTGAGGCAACATATCCTCAGATAGTTGTTTGCGCATTCTGAGTATCTATCAGTGCGTGGGTGAATACTTTCATCCGATGGAGGTGGTGGTCAGTTTAACCACGAAGAACGCAACATTGATCAATATCTCCATTATCCACTCGGTGTTACAATTCAAGAACACTCTTGTCCAATTAGAGACCACCATTTGCATCTGTCATATTCGTTCCTGTCCGTTAGATGTATTCTTGTCCAATCAGAAGTCTCCATTCCAGAAAGTTCCATCTTCGGCCATGTTCGCTTTGAACCGTTTATTGTAATCATCATCGGGCAGCCCAGGAAACCGTTGAGGCAACATATCCTCAGATACATGTTTGTGCATTCTGAATATCTATCAGTGCCTGGGTGAATACATTCACCCGATGGGAATATTCCGTAGTTTGGTCACGAAGAACGTAACATTGGTGACCCTCTCCACTGTCCACTTGGTGTTGGGGCGTTGTTGTTGGGCCCATTTCAAGGGATCCACGGTGTCCAGTTTCTCCAGCATCGTCTGTAGCGACACTCGGGTAATGATGGTAAACGGTTGGTCAAATACCTGGATGTTACTGCTCGGGTAAAAGTATCGGACTTGGTCTGTCTCCTTATGCCGCAGCACATAACCAAACGCCAGATTTAATTTGAAGGACTTAGCTTGATCTTTGAAGATAGCTTCCACGTAGCTAGGTAGACGGGCGAGGTCGGTCAGTCGAAAATTGTAGATATCTTGAATAGGGCGATGACGGTAGAAACAGTGCCGTATCATGGACCAGTGGCGCCGATAAATGTCACTCACTGGCTGGGCGTCCTGTAAGAGATCGCTAGGAACAGTTATGGGCTCGTCCAGAAAATGTTCGATGTTGTCAGGCGTATGACTCGAAACCGTAACGGAGGGGTCCGGCTGGATATCCAGGCGCTCCTGGACCGTGGGTATAGGCAGGCTCTTCGTCATCGCATCACCAGTGGCGTTCGTCTCTCCGGGTTCATCTTCACTGGGTCTGGCCTTCCGCGGCTCCTCTTTAGTGGAAAGTTGTTGCCCAAACCGTAGAGACGGGGCATGCATCAAGCGTTGGTGCTGTCTAAACCGACTGGGTCGTTTGAAGAGTCGACCACAATCATTACATAGTACCGTCGCACCCGCGTGGAGTACCCTCTCATGACGCAGTAAATGATCCTTCCGATTGAATGACCGTGCGCAGATTATACAAGTATACCGAGCATCGTTGTGGGTGGAGGCATCGTGGCGTCGTAACGTATCTAGACGAGTAAACAGCTTCTGGCAGGTTGTGCAAGTGAACATCTTGGTGGTTGACAGAGTGTCAGATGAAACGGCCAGGCCGCCTCCCTTTTATAGCACGCTAGCTGGTGATCTATTTTTAGCACACTCATTTCAACTATCCCCAAGTCGAGGGCCGAGCCGTGACATCTTCGGTAACATCCGTGTCTCTTCGGTCACCTCCGTCCCGTCAACGATCAACATGTAGACATATAGAGTATGTACGGCATGTTATGGTATTCATCAGTGCATGAGTGGCGCATTCAGCCGATGGGAGTGGTCGGTCAGCTTGGTAACGAAAAACGTAACATTGGTCACACTCTCCACTGTCCACTTGGTGTTGGGGCGTTGTTGTTGGGCCCATTCCAAGGGATCCACGGTGTCCAGTTTCTCCAGCATCGTCTCTAGCGACACTCGGTTAATGATGGTAAACGGTTGGTCAAATACCCGGATGTTACTACTCGGGTAAAAATATCGAACTTGGACTGTCTCTTTATGCTGCAGCACATAACCAAACGCCAGATTCAATTTGAAGGCCGTAGTTTGATCATTGAAGATGGCTTCCACGTAGCTACGTAGACGGGCGAGGTCAGTCAGTCGGAAATTGTAGATATCTTGAATAGGGCGATGACGATAGAAACAGTGCCGGATCATGGGCCAATGGCGCCGATAAATGTCACTCACTGGATGGTCTTCGTGTGACAGATCGCTGGGAACATTTATGGCTTCGTCCACGAAGTGTACTTTGCCCTCCACGTCGTACAAAATCTGGCCCAAGATCTTGTCGTCGGAATTTGACTGTTGAATTAGGGCGACATCATCATCGGCCCTCGTGCGATGGGTGGGAGTTCCCCCTGTTTCGATATTGATGCCTACGGGCTCTTCCATCTGCAAACGTGGCTGCGGAACAGGGTGTCGTGTGCGTTGGTGTCGCAGCAACTGACTGGTCAGTTTGAAAAGCCGACCACATTCTTCGCATGGACGCTTGGGTACTTCATGGCGTGCACGTGTGTGGCGCTGTAAATGATCCGGGCGCTGAAACGACGGTGTACATATCGTACAGTTATACCGGGCGGTTCCTTCGTGCTTGGTAGCCTCATGGCGGCGCAAGTCGTGCAGACGAGTGAATGATTTCGAGCACGTAGTACAAGTGAACATCTTGGTGGTTGACAGAGTGTCTGATGAAACAGCCAGACCGCTTCCCTTTTATAGCACGCTAGCTGATATCATGTTCGGGCACTTCCGTGTCTCTTCGGATGTAAAAGTCCCCGGATGTAAAAGTGCCCGAATGTTTACGAATGTTCCACCATTCTGGACTTCTATCAGGTCCATGTCCAGAAGCTCTCATACGCCGCCATTTTGGAGCCGCCATGTTGGATCCGCCATTTTGGAACCGCCATCTTGGATATGTCCCATAATGCACCGGGTCAAATTACTCGCTTCTGATTGGACGAGAGCTCTGTGACGGATTTTAAATACTCGCTTCTGTTTGGTATACCGCGGTGGAAACCTTTACACTGCGCGCGCCGGGGTCAAAGGTCAGTTCCGGTCACCTTTAGCGACGTACACCAAACAGAAGCGAGTATTTAAAATCCGTCACAGAGCTCTCGTCCAATCAGAAGCGAGTATTTTGACCCGGTGCATTATGGGACATATCCATGAACGGAAGTGGAAGTGACCTCACAGAGGTCATATGCAAATGTCACTTCCAACCTCAGCTAGCGTGCTATAAAAGGGAAGCGGCCTGACCGTTTCATCAGACACTCTGTCAACCACCAAGATGTTCACTTGTACTACGTGCTCGAAATCATTCGCTCGTCTGCACGACTTGCGCCGCCATGAGGCTACCAAGCACGAAGGAACCGCCCGGTATAACTGTACGATATGTACACTGTCGTTTCAGCGCCCGGATCATTTACAGCGCCACACACGTGCACGCCATGAAGTACCCAAACGTCCATGCGAAGAATGTGGTCGGCTTTTCAAGCTGACCAGTCAGTTGCTGCGACACCAACGCACACGACACCCTGTTCCGCAGCCACGTTTGCAGATAGAAGAGCCCGTAGGCATCAATATCGAAACAGGGGGAACTCCCACCCATCGCACGAGGGCCGATGATGATGTCACCCTAATTCAACAGTCAAATTCCGACGACAAGACCGTGGGCCAGATTTTGTACGACGTGGAGGGTAAAGTACACTTCGTGGACGAACCGATAAATGTTCCCAGCGATCTGTCACACGAAGACCATCCAGTGAGTGACATTTATCGGCGCCATTGGCCCATGATCCGGCACTGTTTCTACCGTCATCGCCCTATTCAAGATATCTACAATTTTCGACTGACCGACCTCACCCGTCTACGCAGCTACATGGAAGCCATCTTCAATGACCAAGCTACGTCCTTCAAATTAAATCTGGCGTTTGGTTATGTGCTGCAGCATAAGGAGACAGACCAAGTCCGATACTTTTGCCCGAGCAGTAACATCCGGGTATTTGACCAACCGTTTACCATCATTAACCGAGTGTCGCTACAGACGATGCTGGAGAAACTGGACACCGTGGATCCCTTGAAATGGGCCCAACAACAACGCCCCAACACCAAGTGGACAGTGGAGAGGATCACCAATGTTACGTTCTTCGTGACCAAACTAGGGAATATTCCCATCGGGTGAATGTATTCACCCATGCACTGATAGATACTCAGAATGCACAAACATGTATCTGAGCATATGTTGCCTCAACGGTTTTCTGGGCTGCCCGACGATGATTAGAATAAACGGTTCAAAGCGAACATGGCCGAAGATGGAACTTTCTGGAATGGAGACTTCTGATTGGACAAGAATACATCTAACGGACAGGAACGAATATGACATATGCAAATGGTGGCCTCTAATTGGACAAGAGTGTTCTTGAATTGTAACACCAAGTGGATAATGGAGATATTGACCAATGTTACGTTCCTCGTGGTTAAACTGACCACCACCCCCATCGGATGAAAGTATTCACCCATGCACTGATAGATACTCAGAATGCGCAAACAACTATCTGAGGATATGTTGCCTCAACGGTATCCTGGCCTGCCCGACGATGATTAGAATAAACGGTTCAGATGGCCTGCCCGACGATGATTAGAATAAACGGTTCAGATGGCACTTTCTGAAATGGAGACTTCTGATTGGACAAGAATACATCTAACGGACAGGAACGAATATGAAACATGCAAATGGTGGCCTCTGATTGGATAAGAATCTTCTTGAATTGTAAATATACCCAACGCGGCTCCCCAGCGTGGGTATGATGTAACATTGGGGAGAATAAACTATATGAAAAAAACTTCTTGTTGTTGTTGTTCTCTCGTGTGTCATCCTTGTTGTTGTTGTTCTCTCTCCGGTCTATATCATGGCGTTATGTTAGAGTGTTAAGGTGTAACGACGAGCGTTGACGGGCATCACTGCATTTCGAAGAATTAGTGACAATTCCATGGAATATCAGAGCTTCTGATCTATTTCACCAGGGCGTTGAAGCATTGAGAATGGTGTTGGTGGGCGTTGCTACAAGATGACACCTCACACGGTCCATTTGGACCACGGATGGTCCATCTCTACACCAAATACCTCCTTTCACTGCCCCAAAATGCTCACTTTCGCTACTACTCCTACTGATGACGTCACCAATGACGTCACAGATGACGCGAACATGCCTCAAATCGAGGTCTGCACGCTACTGATGACGTCATCGATGACGTCACAGATGCTTCGGACATGCCTCAGTTCGGAATGTACACCCCGAGAGCTACAAAATGACACCTCACACGACGCATTCGGACTAAGGATGGTGCATCTCTACACCAAACTCACCCTCACGCACCCACAAAATGTCCACTTTCGCTACTACTCGTACCGATGACGTCATCAATGACGTCACAGATGACGCGGACACCCCTCAAATCGGAATGTACACCCCGAGAACTACAAGATGACACCTTCCAGGACGCATTCGAACCGTGAATAGCCCATCTCGATCCCAAATACCTTCATGAACTGCCCGAAAATGTCCACTTTCGCTACTACTCGTACCGATGACGTCACCGATGACGTCACAGATGACGCGAACATCCCTCACATCGGAATGTACACCCCGAGAACTACAAGATGACACCTTCCAGGACGCATTCGAACCGTGATTAGCCCATCTCGACCCCAAATAACTTCCTTCACTGCCCGAAAATGGCCACTTTCGCTAATACTCGTACCGATGACGTCACCGATGACGTCACAGATGACGCGAACATCCCTCAAATCGGAATGTACACCCCGAGAACTACAAGATGACACCTTCCAGGACGCATTCGAACCGTGAATAGCCCATCTCGATCCCAAATAACTTCCTTCACCGCCCCAAATGGTCACTTTACTTACTACAACCAACTGCGCATGCGCAGATTAACGCGACATGCATTCAAAAACACACCATTCTGACTCTATCGCACTGAAGCAAGTTTCACTTTGACACCTCACACGACCCATTCGAACCGTGATTAGCTCATCTCTAACCCAAACACACCCCTACATAGCACCCAAATGCCTGTTTTCTATACTATTTGGCCAGAGCCTGCATGCGCAGACTATTGAACACGGACGAACCATTAGTGTAGTCAAGTGCTCCTCCACGAGAGCTTCCAAATAGGACCTCACTGACCCCATTGGACCAGCGAGGTCACCTAGACTCCAACATGTCCACCCCGTATGGGCCTATACACCCATAGCCATGCAGTATAGGCCTATGGGCCTACTGAGGCCTCGTGGTGACTTTTTCAAAAATTTCACCGATTCGCTCCGGGACACTTCCTATCGTGTTCTAAATGACGAGACGTGAAAAACAAATCCAAACAACCCTACCGCAAATGTATATAGAAGTAGATTTCCCAGTGGGACAAACATTGATCCTATACCCTCAGTATGGGACTATATGGGGTTCGGTGACTTTTTTCAAAAATTTCACCGATTCGCACGGGGACACTTCCTATCATGTTCTAAATGACGAGACGAGTAAAACGAGACCCCACAGCCCTACCGCAAATGCATAGAAGTACGTTTCCCAGGGGGACAAACATCGGTCCTATACCCTCAGTATGGGACTACATGAGGCTATATCGTACTTTTTCAAAAATTTCACCGATTCGCACGGGGACACTTCCTATCATGTTCTAAATGACGAGACGAGTAAAACGACACCCCACAACCCTACCGCAAATGCATAGAAGTACGTTTCCCAGGGGACAAACATCGGTCCTATACCCTCAGTATGGGACTATATGAGGCTATATCGTACTTTTTCAAAAATTTCGCCGATTCGCATGGGAACACTTCCTATCATGTTCTAAATGACGAGACGAGTAAAACGAGACCCCACACCCCTACCGCAAATGTATAGAAGTACGTTTCCCAGGGGGACAAACATTGATCCTATACCCTCAGTATGGGACTTTATGGGGTTCGGTGACTTTTTTCAAAAATTTCACCGATTCGCACGGGGATACTTCCTATCATGTTCTAAATGACGAGACGAGTAAAACGAGACCCCACAACCCTACCGCAAATGCATAGAAGTACGTTTCCCAGGGGATAAACATTGAACCTATACCCCAGTATGGGACTATATGGGGCTCGGTGACTTTTTTCAAAAATTTCACCGATTCGCACGGGGACACTTCCTATCATGTTCTAAATGACGAGACAAGTAAAACGAGACCCCACAACCCTACCGCAAATGTATAGAAGTACGTTTCCCAGGATGGTGCTATACCTCCCATACCCCATATAGGCATTTTCCCGTAATTTAGTCCGTATTCCGTATTTTTCCAGGAAAATTTTTACATACACCCACCCTGGAACTAGGGGGAGATAACTCTATTGATAGACAAGCCCCGTTAAGCCCGGCGACCTATATACCCCTCATACCCCATATAGGCATTTTCCCAGGTTTTTCGATAAAGTCCTTTTTCCGTTTTTTTTTTTCAGGAAAAATTTTACATGCACCCACCCATGACTGGATGCCCCTTCACATAGGCTTCACATGGATACCTCATAGAACTCCATCGGCCCATTAGTGGCTCCCCTAGCTCCCAAAACGTCTATTTCCATACCCTTGGGCCACCGCGCACGCGCAGAAGGCCGATATATCAACCCCACACCCAGTCCATTAGATGCCCATTCATGAATGCTTCACTTTGATACCTTACTCGACCCCATCGGTCCACTAGGGGCTCCCCTAGTTCCAAAAAGGCTATTTTCATACCCTTCGCCCACCGCGCATGCGCAGAAGGCCGATATGTCAACCCCACACCCAGTCCATTAGATGCCCCTTCATGAATGCTTCACTTTGATACCTCACTCGACCCCATCGGTCCACTAGGGGCTCCCCTAGTTCCAAAAAGGCTATTTTCATACCCTTCGGCCACCGCGCATGCGCAGAAGGCCGATATGTCAACCCCTCACCCAGCCCATTAGATGCCCCTTCACATATGCTTCACTTTGATACCTCACTCGACCCCATCGGTCCACTAGGGGCTCCCCTAGTTCCAAAAAGGCTATTTTCTTACCCTTGGGCCTCTGCGCATGCGCAGAAGGCCGATAGTTCAACCCCGCGCCCAGCCCATCAGATGCCCCTTCACATATGCTTCACTTTGATACCTCACTCGACTCCATTGGCCCATTAGGGGCTCCCCTAGTTCCAAAACCGCTATTTCCATACCCTTGGGCCACCGCGCATGCGCAGAATGCCGATATTTCAACCCCACACCCAGCCCATCAAATGCCCCTTCACGAATGCTTCACTTTGATACCTCACTCCACCCCATTGGTCCATTAGGGGCTTCCCTAGCTCCAAAACGTCTATTTCCATACCCTTGGGCCTCCGCGCATGCGCAGAATGCCGATAGTTCAACCCCGCGCCCAGCCCATCAGATGCCCCTTCACATATACTTCACTTTGATACCTCACTCGACCCCATCGGTCAACTAGGGGCTCCCTAGTTCCAAAAAGGCTATTTTCATACCCTTCGGCCACCGCGCATGCGCAGAATGACGATATTTCAACCCTACGCCCAGTCCATCAGATGCCCCTTCACGAATGCTTCACTTCGATACCTCACTCGACCCCATTGGTCCATTAGGGGCTTCCCTAGCTCCAAAACGTCTATTTCCATACCCTTGGGCCTCCGCGCATGCGCAGAATGCCGATAGTTCAACCCCCCGCCCAGCCCATCAGATGCCCCTTCACATATGCTTCACTTTGATACCTCACTCGACCCCATCGGTCAACTAGGGGCTCCCCTAGTTCCAAAAAGGCTATTTTCATACCCTTCGGCCACCGCGCATGCGCAGAATGACGATATTTCAACCCCACACCCAGCCCATCAAATGCCCCCTCCCCTAAGCTTCACTTTGATACCTCACTCGACCCCATCGGCCCACTAGCGGTCCCTACAGATTGCCGAACACTTCCACGAAAACCCACGAGTTTGGGACTACTTTCGGTCCGCAGAGGCAGACCGCATCACCGCCAGACCGCATCACCGCGGAGAAATACATGCCCCCAAGGTCACGCCCCATTCACCCAGACCAGAAGTGACGTCATACCTGCGCACAACAGTCCTGCGCACACCCCCCCAATACCCCCCAAAACAGGTCGCTGTGACGTAAAAAAAGGTTCTCGCGCATGCGCAGTGGGGGGCTGGGACGTGAATTTGCCCTTTGTACACTACTCGCCCGCCCCCAGGCGTGGGGAGGTAAGACACATATTATATACCACTTCGTATGTAGCTTTACAGTGGAAAAGATGGGGAGAGGTGGTCATGATTTAACACAGACAGGAGGGGGAGGAGATGTTATGGCTTAAGCTGGACAGGGTGGATGTGTTTTGCGGGGGACGAGGGTTGAGGGGGTGAGAGGGCGAGTGGGCTTTTGATATGCTTTAACCAGGATTGCCCCCAAGTGGGTAAGCAGCATGAGTTTTGTACCATCCTTGTTGCCACGAGGGGAAGATTAATTTCCTCTACATGATGACATGGATAGTCACACATGTCCAGCTAATCATATCGTAGTTAGTTGTATTGTCGCCATATGACCGAAGTAGCGCTGAACGCGACGTTAAACGCTAACTCACTCACTCACTTTAACAAGGACAGGTTCAGAGGTAGTATTGACCTTTCATTTTGCATATCTTTAACTGTTCAAAGGTCGGTACTGCAAGTTTTGCTCTAAGTCACTATGATGCTAATTTATTCTGTAGCTTACTTCCGCTTAAAACCTTATTTACTGCTATAGGTCAACCAGTGCAATTTGACTCACTTGCTAATTTGCCAGTTAATTTACTTCTAGATCAACCAATCAGCTAGCGAGAAAACGGGCCAGTTTGCAAGCTAAAAAACAACCAATCACGTCGTATTTTTTTAGCCACTGGAGTAGCTTCGCCTTCAAAAATGAACCAATGAAACTAAGGAGGCTGACCCCATTAATAGATCCGCCTGTCAACATCGGTACTCACGATCCACGAACCCAGATATAGTCTTACAAGCCTTCCTTACCTTACACCAGAGTTGGGGTTACACGTCCGTGAGGATAAAGCTACCATTGTGGAAACCCATTATACAGGGAAAGATAACTCGGTAAGTAAATCAACGAGTCTCGATGTTAGCTTTCTCCATGTCGGATTAGTGGAAATTCTAGTGACACACGGGACGTTATACCGTTCGGTCTAACAGACCAAGGTCAATCATACCTTCACTACGCCTCTGTCACTCCAATGTTAATTTACCTTACAGAGGTCACCTTCGATCTCCTTGAAGTTTGACCCGGAGGTTCAATCACTTATAGTTTTCCTTCCCAGTCATTTCAATGTTAATTTGTTTCCCAGCCACGTGACACTCAGTCAGTCAAATGTTAGTTTACATTTATGGTAGAGGAAACGAGTGATTGAGAGGTGAAGGAGTGAGGAAGATTCATGGTGGTAGCGTTCCACTTCCGGTTGCGAACACGTAACACAACTCCGCTCTCCACGCTACTCTATCACGAAAGCTTTGGTCCGGGCATCTCGTGTGAAATCACATGTCTCTAGTTCCTCTAGTTATCCGCGGAGTATCATCCCACTTTTAAGTTTGTCAAAAATCAATAATCTGCTCTGCATACATTTTCTCTCTTTTTTTGCAGCGTGTATAACAAGTGGAACTGTACAAAATGACTCTCATTATACTCCGTGATATTGATAATAAATCTCGTCAGAAATAACTTTGTAATTCCCTCCACTATAGTTGTTTCGTGTACCTAGACTCAGTATCACCTGTTGATGTCATGATATATTCACAATAACGCTGACAAAGATTAACGAGAGATCCTGAAGGATCTTGGTGTCCACCATTGTCCGATAATTTTATGCTAATGATAAGAGGATTGTTTTGTCCAAAACTAAGAACAAACGATTGATTTGTAATTTTGTTTGCAGAATTTTGAATTTGAGCAAAAAAGATCGAAAACGGGACACTGGAAAACACCAAGATATTATCTTTATAAGTTTCAGGAGTTTCAAGATTTCTAGAAACTGTGGTTATGTCGATTGTTATAGTACAAGTGAAATGAGCAAAGTTAGTCCTTTTTTTGTTTTTTGTTTTGTATTTGCACTTGTCAGCATTGGGTACTGGAAGCGAAGACAAATCTCTTTGACACTTTGGCATGAGCTATGAAACATACCTAAGATTTTATAATTAGGAACGAATGAGGGAGGGAGGGAATTTGGCTTAATGTCAGACTCAAGTTTGTTTCACTCATATGGTGACAGTCAGTTTGGTTGGTGGAGGGAGACGGAGTACCCGGAGAGAATCACCACTCTTCGGCAAGTAACTGACAAACTTTCACACATGGACCAGCTGGGCTTAGGAACGAATGATAATTCTATTCTGTTTACTGGGCTAGTTTGAGATATCTCTTTCAAGGTACCGTGCTCGAAAATAGTAAGATGTTACACAGCTTAATACTGACGAGATCCGGTCCGAGCAGTAATGTTGAAACTTTGAAAGTGTCTGAATCCTGATGATCTCTCTTGGATCGAAACACGAAGTAAATATGTAGTCTACACTTGTCGAGTTGTGACGTTGCGTCACAGGAGTGACGTCCCTTCGTGTAGCTGACCCGTCGGCAGACGAAACGGTGGAGCAGTTCACTTGCAACGGCATGGACTAAAGTAAACTGATTTAAAATTTGAAGAAATACATTTGAATTCGGAATCATTTGAACTCATTGATATAGAAGGTCAAGGTATCGATATTCGCTATACTCAATATATAAAATATGCCACACAGTTTGATTGGCCGACTCTTGTGATGCAACGTCACAACTCGGGAATACCTTATTAATTTGAAGCATAACTTGGATTTCCGAATCGGACCGGAAAAGATATCTTGCACAACTAGACCCCAAGGGGAACCGTTGTACCAAATTTGAGAAAGATCCATGCAGTACTTCCTGAGAAATCTCGATAACAAAGTTTCATGGGGAAATCCAAGATGGCCGCCTGGTGGCCATACTGGATTTTCGAATCGGACCAGGAAAGGCATCTTGCACAACTAGACCACAGGGGGAACCTCTGTACCAAATATGCAGATTCTGCAGTAATTTCCTGAGATTTCACGATAAAGTGCCATGGGTAAATTCAAAATGCGGCCAAATTTGAGAAAGATCCATGCAGTACTTCCTGAGAAATCGCGATAAAGTTTCATGGGGAAATCCAATATGGCCGCCTGGTGGCCATATTGGATTTTCGAATCAGACCAGAAAAGCCATCTTGCACAAGCAGATCCCAAGACGAACCTGTGTACAAAATTTGAGAAAGATCCGTGGAGTAGTTTCTGAGAAATCGCGATAACAAATTTTCATGTGGAAATCCAAGATGGCCGCCTGGTGGCCATATTGGAAATGCCGAGTCGGACCAGACAAGTTATCTTGCACAACTAGACCCCAAGAGGATACTGTGTACCAAATTTGAGAAAGATCCATGCAGTAGTTCCTGAGAAATCGCGATAACAAAGTTTCATGGGGAAATCCAATATGGCCACCAGGCAGTAATCTTGGATTCCCGAATCGGACCAGAAAAGTTATCTTGCACAACTAGACCCCAAGGGGAACCTGTGTACCAAATTTAAGAAAGATCCATGCAGTGGTTCCTGGAAAATCGCGATAACAAAGTTTCATGGGGAAATCCAAGATGGCAGCCCGATGGCCATATTGGATTTTCAAATCGGCCCAGGAAAGGTATCTTGCACAACTAGCTCCCGAGAGGAACCTGTGTGCCAAATTTGGGAAAGATCCATGCAGTAATTCCCTGAGAATTCATGATAACAAAATTTCATGGGGAAATTCAAGATGGCCGCCTGGCGGCTATATCGGATTTTCGAATTGGACCGATAAAGGTCTCCTGCACAACAAAACCCCAAGGGGAACCTGTCTACCAAATTTGAGAAAAATCCATGAAGTAGTTCCTGAGAAATCGCGATAACAAAGTTTCATGGGGAAATCCAAGATGGCCGCCTGGTGGCCATATTGGATTTTCGAATCAGACCAGAAAAGCTATCTTGCACAAGCAGATCCCAAGACGAACCTGTGTACAAAATTTGGGAAAGATCCATTCAGTAATTCCCTAGGAATTCATGATAACAAAATTTCATGGGGAAATTCAAGATGACGGCCTGGCGGCTATATCGGATTTTCGAATTGGACCGATAAAGGTCTCCTGCACAACTAAACCCCAAGGGGAACCTGTCTACCAAGTTTGAGAAAGATCCATGCAGTAGTTCCTGAGAAATCGCGATAACAAATTTTCATGGAGAAATCCAAGATGGCTGCCTGGTGACCATATTGGATTTTCGAATCGGACCAGTAAGGGCATCTTGCACAACTAGACCCTAAGGGGTACCTGTGTGCCAAATTTGGGAAAGATCCATGCAGTAATTCCCTGAGAATTCATGATAACAAAATTTCATGGGGAAATTCAAGATGGCCGCCTGGCGGCTATATCGGATTTTCGAATTGGACCGATAAAGGTCTCCTGCACAACTAAACCCCAAGGGGAACATGTGTGCCAAATTTGCGAAAGATCCATGCAGTAGTTCCTGAGAAATCGCGATAACAAATTTTCATGGAGAAATCCAAGATGGCTGCCTGGTGACCATATTGGATTTTCGAATCGGACCAGTAAGGGCATCTTGCACAACTAGACCCTAAGGGGTACCTGTGTGCCAAATTTGGGAAAGATCCATGCAGCAATTCCCTGAGAATTCATGATAACAAAATTTCATGGGGAAATTCAAGATGGCCGCCTGGCGGCTATATCGGATTTTCGAATTGGACCGATAAAGGTCTCCTGCACAACTAAACCCCAAGGGGAACATGTGTGCCAAATTTGCGAAAGATCCATGCAGTAGTTCCTGAGAAATCGCGATAACAAATTTTCATGGAGAAATCCAAGATGGCTGCCTGGTGACCATATTGGATTTTCGAATCGGACCAGTAAGGGCATCTTGCACAACTAGACCCCAAGGGGTACCTGTGTGCCAAATTTGGGAAAGATCCATGCAGTAATTCCCTGAGAATTCATGATAACAAAATTTCATGGGGAAATTCAAGATGGCCGCCTGGCGGCTATATCGCATTTTCGAATTGGACCGATAAAGGTCTCCTGCACAACTAAACCCCAAGGGGAACCTGTCTACCAAATTTGAGAAAGATCCATGAAGTAGTTCCTGAGAAATCGCGATAACAACGTTTCATGGGGAAATCCAAGATGGCGGCCTGGTGGCCATACTGGATTTTCGAATCGGGCCAGAAAAGATATGTTGCACAACTAGACCCCAAGGGGAACCTGTGTGCCAAATTTGAGAAAGATCCATGGAATAGTTCTTGAGAAATCGCGATAACAAAGTTTCATGGGGAAATCCAATATGGCCGCCTGGTGGCCATATGGGATTTTCGAATCGGACCAGAAAAGGTATGTTGCACAACTACATGTAAACCCCAAGAGGAACCTGTGTACCAAATTGACCTGTGTGACCCTTTTCCCCTTGAAAATGAATATAACATGACGTCATCGTATGGGACTGAGTTTGGGTACATGAAACGACAAAAGCGGAGTTTTATATGGAGAGAATTTCATAGTTGTTTTCAATATCAATGAGTAATGCCGGTGATTTTGTAGAGTTCAGTTTGTTTTTCACGCTCTACTTGAAAACGTAAAAAGAATCCAAGATGGCCGCCTGGTGGCCATTTTGGAAATCCAAGATGGTCGCCTCGTGGCCATATTGAATTTTCGAATCGGACCAGAAGAGGTATCTTGAACAACTAGACCCCAAGGGGAAACTGTGTACAAAATTTGAGAAAGATCCATGGAATAGTTCTTGAGATATCGCGATAACAAAGTTTCATTCGAATCGGGCCAGAAAAGATATGTTTCACAACTAGACCCCAAGGGGAATCTGTGTGCCAAATTTGAGAAAGATCCATGCAGTAGTTCCTGAGAAATCGTGATAACAAATTTTCATAGGGAAATCCAAGATGGCTGCCTGGTGGCCATATTGGATTTCGAATCGTACCAGAAAAGGTATCTTGAACAACAAGACCCCAATGGGAACCTGTGTACCAAATTTGAGGAAGATCCATGCAGTGGTTTCTGAGAAATCGCGATAACAAAGTTTCATGGGGAAATCCAGGATGGCAGCCCGATGGCCATATTGGATTTTCAAATCGGGCCAGGAAAGTATCTTGCACAACTAGTTCCAAAGAGGAACCTGTGCGCCAAATTTGGGAAAGATCCATGCAGTAATTTCCTGAGAATTCATGATAACAAAATTTCATGGGGAAATTCAAGATGGCCGCCTGGCGGCTATATCGGATTTTCGAATTGGACCGATAAAGGTCTCCTGCACAACTAAACCCCAAGGGGAACATGTGTGCCAAATTTGCGAAAGATCCATGCAGTAGTTCCTGAGAAATCGCAATAACAAATTTTCATGGAGAAATCCAAGATGGCTTCCTGGTGACCATATTGGATTTTCGAATCGGACCAGTAAGGGCATCTTGCACAACTAGACCCCAAGGGGAACCTGTGTGCCAAATTTGGGAAAGATCCATTCAGTAATTCCCTGAGAATTCATGATAACAAAATTTCATGGGGAAATTCAAGATGGCCGGCTGGCGGCTATATCGCATTTTCGAATTGGACCGATAAAGGTCTCCTGCACAACTAAACCCCAAGGGGAACCTGTCTACCAAATTTGAGAAAGATCCATGGAGTAGTTCCTGAGAAATCGCGATAACAACGTTTCATGGGGAAATCCAAGATGGCGGCCTGGTGGCCATACTGGATTTTCGAATCGGGCCAGAAAAGATATGTTGCACAACTAGACCCCAAAGGGAACCTGTGTGCCAAATTTGAGAAAGATCCATGGAATAGTTCTTGAGAAATCGCGATAACAAAGTTTCATGGGGAAATCCAATATGGCCGCCTGGTGGCCATATGGGATTTTCGAATCGGACCAGAAAAGGTATGTTGCACAACTACATGTAAACCCCAAGAGGAACCTGTGTACCAAATTGACCTGTGTGACCCTTTTCCCCTTGAAGATGAATATAACATGACGTCATCGTATGGGACTGAGTTTGGGTACATGAAACGACAAAAGCGGAGTTTTATATGGAGAGAATTTCATAGTTGTTTTCAATATCAATGAGTAATGCCGGTGATTTTGTAGAGTTCAGTTTGTTTTTCACGCTCTACTTGAAAACGTAAAAAGAATCCAAGATGGCCGCCTGGTGACCATATTGGAAATCCAAGATAGTCGCCTCGCGGCCATATTGAATTTTCGAATCGGACCAGAAGAGGTATCTTGAACAACTAGACCCCAAGGGGAAACTGTGTACAAAATTTGAGAAAGATCCATGAAATAGTTCCCGAGAAATCGCGATAACAAAGTTTCATGGGAAAATCCAAGATGGCGGCCTGATGGCCATGTTGGATTTTCGAATCGGACCAGAAAAGGTATCTTGCACAACTACATGTAAACCCCAAGAGGAACCTGTGTACCAAACTGATCTGTGTGACCTTTTCCCCCTTGAAGATGAATATATTATGACGTCATCGTATGGGACGGAGTTTGGGTACATGAAACGAATATAGCGGAGTTTTATATGGAGAGAATTTCATAGTTATTTTCAATATCAATGAGTAATGCCGGTGATTTTGTAGAGTTCAGTTTGTTTTTCAGGTTCTACTTGAAAACGTAAAAAAAATCCAAGATGGCCGCCATAATGACGTCACAGTGAAGTCATTTTAAAAAATGGCATTTTTTCTACGATTTTCGTCCAGGAAATGCGTTCATGTGTTTTCTTCGCAAAAATTGCATGATAAATTGGTAAATACATGTAGTAATCTGATATGAAATAAAATAGGTTTTACCAGAAGTCCATAAAAACTTAGTTTTCATCCACTTCTGGTTTTACTCACTTTTCCATGCAGAAAAGTAAACTATTGAAGAAATCGGACGAAAATATCACTTATCTGGTACTCCACATGGCCGTCTGCTCGAAACCAATCAAATCAAGTTTTGATATAGATTTGCCTGGGTTGCTGTTTAACCCGAGTACTGTGGGTATGGGTAGAGCTAACTATAGATTTTTGAAAAGCTCCAAAGTAGGCGACTAATTAAAATGGACAGATTTTAGTCCTATAAAAATATATATATATATATAAAAGTGTGGCTGAATTTTATAGGCTGGTGTGCACCCTAATTCATCTGCGCGAAACCAGTCAAATCAAATCTTGATATAGATTTGTCTGGGTCGGTGTTTACCCAGTGGATATGGGCAGAGTGGGTGGTAAAGGCCTTTGATATATATATCGATATCCGAGGAAGTAGTATTGTTTCGACATTGGTCAGATCCGAGCATCAAAGGCACATTCTCACCAGGGTGCTATTTGTTGATATACCACCCATCGATTCAATTCTCAGTCTCTCTATCTCTGTCTGTCTGTCTGTCTATCTATCGCTCTATCTCACTCACTCAGTCACCCATAACCGCACTGCGGTGGCCTTGTGGTATAGCGCGCGCCTCTCAAGCGGCCCAGGCTCGATCCCGGGTCGTGTCATACCACATACTTCAAATATAGAACTTGCATCTTTCTCGCTTGGCGCTCAGTAATAAGAGGACAGATCAAGGATTGATCACTTCTCACTCAATAATCCATACACCCGCCAACACTCTCTCTCTCGCTCTCTCTCTCTCTCTCAGTCACCCCTCCCCCCACACTACACAAAACCCACACTCACTCTCTCCACACACTACACAAAACCCACACTCACTCTCTCCACACACTACACAAAACCCACACTCACTCTCTCTCTCTCACTCACTCACTCACTCAATCACTCACTCACTCACTCACTCAATCTAGTTTTAATACAATGTTGCTAACTATAGATGTGAATGTACATACTGTCGCACAAGAAATTGGAGAACAATAGACTCGATCTAGTTGCAGCATATGCCCTACCGGCGTTAGTCGGTGAAAATTGGTTTGCTTTAGCATATGAGTATTTAGATAGTGATGAAGAATTTTCCGTATTCCGGCATGTTTCTCTCATAAAAACTCTCCCCTTGTTGCCCTAGCTCGACGCGACATCAGCCATCCGAATTTTGTAATGACTAACGGATATTCAGTCGTGAAGGGGTACAGTACAGTGACAAATGCATGATACTGGGTTACTGAATAATTTAAAATGTATTAAACATGTGTTTGGTTAATACTCTTGTTAAACCAAAGTGAACGTTCAAGCAGTGTCGCGTATTTGTCAATGTACCGGTACCTCATTTTCTTGCAATTCTCCCTGTGGCAACTTGTCGCAACAATTGGATCCATACTTCATGTAAGCATCACGAAACGAATGATATAATACTCAATTTGGAGGACAACAATAGATCTAGACTTCGGGCTTTTCAACTGTATAAATACCGGGACAATGAATCATTTCATGACAATGAGTCTAGACTATGGGCTTTTCGGCTGTATAAATGTCTGGACGATGGATCATTTCATGACAATAGATCTGGACTACAGGCTTTTCAGCTGTATAAATGTCTGGACGGTGGATCATTTCATGACAATAGATCTGGACTACAGGCTTTTTAGCTGTATAAATGCCTGAACAATGGATCATTTCATGACAACAGGTCTAGACTACACAGAAAAAAATTTCCTTAAAAATGTAAGGAATAGTCGGGGAATATTCCTTAAATTTAAAGGATTTTTTTTAGTGTACGGGCTTTTCAGCTGTATAAATACATGGACAATGAATAATATCATGTCTGCACATAAGACCCTTACATGACAATAGATCGATCTTACATGACAATAGATCCTTACATGACAATAGATCCTTACCTGACATAGATCCTTACATGAAGTATCGACGCATGATTGTACGGATAAACGGATAAACTTAACCAAAAGACAAGACAGAAGATATTGCTTCAAAACCAACGGTTTATTATGAATCCACAATAAATCTGAACACAAATCAAATTCAAGTACATATATATGATTACTGTAATCGGTTAATGTTCGATCTGACAGAAATCTGATAGACTAACACTTTCAAACTCACTGATATACAACGTAAAATACATGCTTCACATTGATCACGTTATTGGATTTAGATCAACGAACACAACACATATATGTTCTACTTGATGTCATTCGTTGTCAATTGTATCTAAGTTTCCGTATGTAAATGATTAAAGCGACAATACATTGAGCTGCATTGAATTAAATAATTCAGCCGCGAAAAGAAAGAATGTCACAGGAAACAAGGTCCATTTTCATGTGTTTCTCTTTAGGACAATATAACTTACCGGAGTTTTAAATCGGGGCAAAATGTCATTTAGGTTATTAAATTGGAGTCAGATATTTTTTTCATCCGGACATTCTTTCCTTTAACATCGGCATCATAATACTACCGAATAGTCAATGAAGATATGTCAATTATTCAGCTGAAAAATGTTAAGCAAATTTTCCAATCTGTTACTATGTGAAATGATCAACGATTTCGGTCCCAATATTCAATACCTTCATATTACTAGATATTATTTTGATAATAAGAAAACTAAATTTACAAACCCAGATATTATGCCCACATCCTACTATGTACAAAGTTAAAGGGGAACCGCAACGGTAGAGATTAATTTGTGTTTGACAACAACGTGCTAAAAATATTGACTACATATTTTGAACTGTTGCAGAGAGTTTGAAGTCTGAAATCTGTGAACGAGAGAATGTGATCTACATGTATTGGAATCAAGTTAAAGAGTTAAATCCATGATAAAATACAAAACATTTACCATCTCTTTGAAATCCAAAGTATACCGGTTATTGTTAATTTATAGCAATATGAAAATTTGTGAAAAAATTGAAAGTTTGTGGGAATTCTCGTGCTTGTCAGACATGATTTCAGAGGCTTTATTGGATTTTTCTTTGTAGTTATCACTACTGAGTACTACTGACTATATGCACTAACTGGAACTGATGGTAACCATGTCCCAGACCTGATGGTAACCATGTCCCAGACGTGACACCGGAACTGATGGTAACCATGTCCCAGACGTGACACTGGAACTGATGGTAACCATGTCCCAGACGTGACACTGGAACTGATGGTAACCATGTCCCAGACGTGACACTGGAACTGATGGTAACCATGTCCCAGACGTGACACTGGAACTGATGGTAACCATGTCCCAGACGTGACACTGGAACTGATGGTAACCATGTCCCAGACGTGACACTGGAACTGGAACATGTGATATGGTAACCATGTCCCAGACGTGACACTGGAACTGATGGTAACCATGTCCCAGACGTGACACTGGAACTGATGGTAACCATGTCCCAGACGTGACACTGGAACTGATGGTAACCTTGTCCCAGACGTGACACTGGAACTGATGGTAACCATGTCCCAGACGTGACACTGGAACTGATGGTAACCATGTCCCAGACGTGACACTGGAACTGATGGTAACCATGTCCCAGACGTGACACTGGAACTGATGGTAACCATGTCCCAGACGTGACACTGGAACTGATGGTAACCATGTCCCAGACGTGACACTGGAACTGGTGTCCCAGACGTGACACTGGAACTGATGGTAACCATGTCCCAGACCTGATGGTAACCATGTCCCAGACGTGACACTGATGGTAACCATGTCCCAGACCTGATGGTAACCATGTCCCAGACCTGATGGTAACCATGTCCCAGCGTGACACTGGGAACTGATGGTAACCACCATGTCCCAGACGTGACACTGGAACTGATGGTAACCATATCCCAGACGGCGACACTGGAGCTGATGGTAACCATGTCCCAGACGTGACACTGGAACTGGTGACATGTCCCAGACGTGACACTGGAACTGATGGCAACCATGTCCCAGACGTGACACTGGAACTGATGGTAACCATGTCCCAGACGTGACACTGGAACTGATGGTAACCATGTCCTAGACGTGACACTGGAACTGATGGTAACCATGTCCCAGACGTGACACTGGAACTGATGGTAACCATGTCCCAGACGTGACACTGGAACTGATGGTAACCATGTCCCAGACGTGACACTGGAACTGATGGTAACCATGTCCCAGACGTGACACTGGAACTGATGGTAACCATGTCCCAGACGTGACACTGGAACTGATGGTAACCATGTCCCAGACGTGACACTGGAACTGATGGTAACCATGTCCCAGACGTGACACTGGAACTGATGGTAACCATGTCCCAGACGTGACACTGGAACTGATGGTAACCATGTCCCAGACGTGACACTGGAACTGATGGTAACCATGTCCAGACGTGACACTGGAACTGATGGTAACCATGTCCAGACGTGACACTGGAACTGATGGTAACCATGTCCAGACGTGACACTGGAACTGATGGTAACCATGTCCCAGACGTGACACTGGAACTGATGGTAACCATGTCCCAGACGTGACACTGGAACTGATGGTAACCATGTCCCAGACGTGACACTGGAACTGATGGTAACCATGTCCCAGACGTGACACTGGAACTGATGGTAACCATGTCCCAGACGTGACACTGGAACTGATGGTAACCATGTCCCAGACGTGACACTGGAACTGATGGTAACCATGTCCCAGACGTGACACTGGAACTGATGGTAACCATGTCCCAGACGTGACACTGGAACTGATGGTAACCATGTCCCAGACGTGACACTGGAACTGATGGTAACCATGTCCGAGACGTGACACTGAAACTGATGGTAACCATGTCAGACGTGACACTGGAACTGATGGTAACCATGTCAGACGTGACACTGGAACTGATGGTAACCATGTCAGACGTGACACTGGAACTGATGGTAACCATGTCCCAGACGTGACACTGGAACTGATGGTAACCATGTCCGAGACGTGACACTGGAACTGATGGTAACCATGTCCGAGACGTGACACTGGAACTGTTTGTAACCATGTCCCAGACGTGACACTGGAACTGATGGTAACCATGTCCCAGACGTGACACTGGAACTTATGGTAACCATGTCCGAGACGTGACACTGGAACTGATGGTAACCATGTCCGAGACATGACACTGGAACTGATGGTAACCATGTCCCAGACGTGACACTGGAACTGATGGTAACCATGTCCGAGACGTGACACTGGAACTGATGGTAACCATGTCCGAGACGTGACACTGGAACTGATGGTAACCATGTCCGAGACGTGACACTGGAACTGATGGTAACCATGTCCCAGACGTGACACTGGAACTGATGGTAACCATGTCCGAGACGTGACACTGGAACTGATGGTAACCATGTCCGAGACGTGACACTGGAACTGTTTGTAACCATGTCCCAGACGTGACACTGGAACTGATGGTAACCATGTCCCAGACGTGACACTGGAACTTATGGTAACCATGTCCGAGACGTGACACTGGAACTGATGGTAACCATGTCCGAGACATGACACTGGAACTGATGGTAACCATGTCCCAGACGTGACACTGGAACTGATGGTAACCATGTCCGAGACGTGACACTGGAACTGATGGTAACCATGTCCGAGACGTGACACTGGAACTGTTTGTAACCATGTCCCAGACGTGACACTGGAACTGATGGTAACCATGTCCCAGACGTGACACTGGAACTGATGGTAACCATGTCCGAGACGTGACACTGGAACTGATGGTAACCATGTCCGAGACATGACACTGGAACTGATGGTAACCATGTCCCAGACGTGACACTGGAACTGATGGTAACCATGTCCGAGACGTGACACTGGAACTGATGGTAACCATGTCCCAGACGTGACACTGGAACTGATGGTAACCATGTCCGAGACGTGACACTGGAACTGATGGTAACCATGTCCGAGACGTGACACTGGAACTGATGGTAACCATGTCCGAGACGTGACACTGGAACTGATGGTAACCATGTCCCAGACGTGACACTGGAACTGATGGTAACCATGTCCCAGACGGGACACTGGAACTGATGGCAACCATGTCCCAGACGTGACACTGGAACTGATGGTAACCATGTCCCGGACGTGACACTGGAACTGATGGTAACCATGTCCCGGACGTGACACTGGAACTGATGGTAACCATGTCCCAGACGTGACACTGGAACTGATGGTAACCATGTCCGAGACGTGACACTGGAACTGATGGTAACCATGTCCCAGACGTGACACTGGAACTGATGGTAACCATGTCCCAGACGTGACACTGGAACTGATGGTAACCATGTCCCAGTCGTGACACTGGAACTGATGGTAACCATGTCCCAGACGTGACACTGGAACTGATGGTAACCATGTCCCAGACGTGACACTGGAACTGATGGTAACCCTGTCCCAGACGTGACACTGGAACTGATGGTAACCATGTCCCAGACGTGACACTGGAACTGATGGTAACCATGTCCCAGACGTGACACTGGAACTGATGGTAACCATGTCCCAGACGTGACACTGGAACTGATGGTAACCATGTCCCAGACGTGACACTGGAACTGATGGTAACCATGTCCCAGACGTGACACTGGAACTGATGGTAACCATGTCCCAGACGTGACACTGGAACTGATGGTAACCATGTCCCAGACGTGACACTGGAACTGATGGTAACCATGTCCCAGACGTGACACTGGAACTGATGGTAACCATGTCCCAGACGTGACACTGGAACTGATGGTAACCATGTCCGAGACGTGACACTGAAACTGATGGTAACCATGTCAGACGTGACACTGGAACTGATGGTAACCATGTCAGACGTGACACTGGAACTGATGGTAACCATGTCAGACGTGACACTGGAACTGATGGTAACCATGTCCCAGACGTGACACTGGAACTGATGGTAACCATGTCCAGACGTGACACTGGAACTGATGGTAACCATGTCCAGACGTGACACTGGAACTGATGGTAACCATGTCCAGACGTGACACTGGAACTGATGGTAACCATGTCCCAGACGTGACACTGGAACTGATGGTAACCATGTCCCAGACGTGACACTGGAACTGATGGTAACCATGTCCCAGACGTGACACTGGAACTGATGGTAACCATGTCCCAGACGTGACACTGGAACTGATGGTAACCATGTCCCAGACGTGACACTGGAACTGATGGTAACCATGTCCCAGACGTGACACTGGAACTGATGGTAACCATGTCCCAGACGTGACACTGAAACTGATGGTAACCATGTCCCAGACGCGACACTGTCCAGAGCAGTAGTAATCGAATCCAAAAGAATTATCCAGAGTATTATCGCAAAAAATATATATTATCTATCTAATTCATCTCTAGGTCACCGGTGAAATAACTAAACTTCACATGCATACCAGATTTGCATCTCGGCAATCAGTAGAAATACTTTGATGAAATCAAAGTCAAAATATTCAGATGGAAGATAACTTCTTGTTGTCATTTCGATTTTTCATTGAGGTTGAGGCTATTTTGGCGGAACCGCTATTAACAAAGTATAACATTCAGCTGTACAATACACTCGGAAGATAAGGATGAAATGTTCTTATTTGTACAGAATACTGTTTTCATATTTAAAATTGAAACATCTACAATACTTAGACTATACTAACAAAATCCTGTTCTAAAAAACTCACAATTTCGATTAGCGATATAATTAGGAGCAGGATGTTTGAATTTACAAAATGATCACCATTTCTTTGTGAACGTCATAATAAGTAATCATATAGCATAGAGTGACGTCATAGTTCATCGACGTCCTAAAACACAGGGTCCTAAAAGGCGTGTGTTGACTTACCTACTTACTAGTTTCCCATGCCCAGCAATATTACCGAATCTCACCGTACACACTTTTGTTGACTAAACAGCTTTATTAACCTTTGTCCGCGATAACACCAATAGAATATGAGGTCATCCTATTCAAATAAAACCAATACATGTAACATTGGCAAAGAGTATGGTCTTTTATACAGAGATATGTAATTAAAAAGATTTCTGATACATGAAAGTTTATCAATACAATCTTGGACCTTAGTAATTTGCTTTCTCAAGAAAGTATTTTTCGGAAAATAACTGGATATTGAATTAGTTTTTTAAATGGCTTTACTATATAGGCGTCTCCATAGTGATTTACATATCCCTCTCCAACTTACAAACATTGCCTCCATCTTATATATCAATATCCTATCACGCTTCCCATATATATGTCGTCAGAAGGAACATGTGGGCTCGTATTAAGCTGCGCCTCTACCAATCACCGATATTTTCTTAGAGACTGGAGCATTTTCGAGGGTCACCGATCACAAATCACTATGATCAACTAAGTCTTCGATGCTACAAACAGGAAACCATTCCAGCCATTGAGGCACAACAGGTTCCCTTACACGACAAGAGAGTGTTAATGTGGTTTTCTGGATATAAATCTGGATCAATGCAGTGACTGTGTGCGCTGATGAGTGGCCCGCTGTGTACCGTCGGGTGTACTTTTCGATGTTATTTAATTACTTTCTGCGATAAATATTTCAGACCATTGATGTTAGAACTATGATAAATATGCGTCAATTTATCTTACTATGTGAGGAATGGAACGTCATGCTTATCTTAAAGAGTGTTTTGACAAACTTAAATAGAAAATATGACAGGTGTCACTTGTTATAAATATTCCTCCATGTTTAAGCATCAGCAAAAAAATACAAAGAAATTTACTTCTCTGCGGACCCCGCCTAAGTGGGTGGAGTCATATATTGCTCGACAAATGGAACAATAAATATCCATGAGATGAGGTCACTGGGGATAATCTTCAGTTGGAGACTGTAAGATCCTACTATCCACTGATAAATTGAAGAGATCCACAGAACATAAGTTATTAAGATTAGCATTGCCTTTGACTCCGAGCGGAGTTATTATTAGCAAACACGATTACCTCCATCTTCATTTGACCAGCCAATTTCCACATTCTCAGTTCGAAGTGGAAACGTAGAAATTGACTTGGAGTAATGAAGACGGTGTACCTGATGACATCCCAGTCTACTTTGTGAGAAGACAAGTACTTCTTTGCTCAGAAAAAACATTGAGTATGTCTCCGTCATTTGAACGCACAAAACAACTGGGAAATTGGGTTTCTTCATGTTGACAGCCAAAACCATTTGTAAATAAAACTTAACGAAGCGTAAGCAGTAATCTGAATTCATTGGACCTGTACAGAAATTCAATTTCTTTTATTGGCCAATGGAAATGTCGAATTCCTTTGCGAACTTTTGAATCGACAACCCCTGATGTAGGCCTATGGGAGACTTCATTCTATTTGTTTCTTTTTTTTGTCTTTCGAACGCTTGAATGGATATAAATATGGATTCAGAGCGGAGTTTAGTGGCAAGATAATGAGAGCTACCGCGCTCGATTCATCACGACTGAGTGGAGAGTTGACCTGAAATGCTATTACCGACAACAATACCGGTAACCAAGTAAAAAAATCTGTGAATATTATAAGACCAAACTTCTTGGCCAAGTCCACTTCATATTTGTCTTTTCTCCCGGAGGCTTCGCCGCTTCTTTTCACGCTAAAGTAAATGGCAACATAAGAAACTGTGACAACAATCAGGGCCAGACAGTTGGGAACAACAAAAAAAGTCATGGCATAGTACAAAGCTGGACCGTTGAGATCTCTGAATATGAAGGGTGCACAGATCGCTGTTCTACCGTAAAAATTCCTAAGATCGTTAAGCAAGAAAGGAAGAAGAGACCAGCATATGATTGTAAACCAACCAACGGCAATAGCAATTATAGAGCGTCTGCGGTTATTTCGTACTGTTCCAAACGCAGAAATCACCATCATTGCCCTATCTACAGCTATAAATACAATCATCATCATTGACATTCCATTGGACACCGTCGACAGAACACCAGCCACCTGACATAGAAGGCTGTCACGCCAGGTAGGATCTTCGAGGGCATAGTCTCCCAAATACACTAAGTCAGCGCTGGCAATTATGAGGAGGACGATTCCCATCAGCATATCAGATACACTCAAATTAAAAATCAAAATAGACGGTACTTTAGCCAGACCTTCCCGTAATCGCCGGACAATAACTACTATATTCCCTACGAAAGCGGATACTCCTATGATCCATAGGAGCGCCTTGTGAGTGTGACTGGCCAGGAGATGGTCACATGAGGAGGTGAAGCTCCTCTCCGGATAACAATTTTCAACAATATTGTGATCAACATAGCAACAGAAACGATGATCGTCTGTTAGAAGCAGATCCACACCCAATCCAACAAAAGAGTCAGTTTCTATGTTCTCCATGGTGTTGTTCGTTATATTCAACACAGCTAACTCAACGAACTTAGAAAGTGCCCCAGGAAATACAGCCATTATTCTATTTACAGCCAAGTCTAACACTTTCAAACTGACCAAACCTGTGAAGAGACCAACGGGAATAGTCCCTATGTCCATATTGCTCATATTCAATATCACCAGACTGGCTAGGTCTGAAAACACACCGACATCAAGGTGGGAGATCGGATTGAACTGAATTTCCAAGATCTTCAATCGGTTAAGATTGGCGAAGGAAGAATTCCCCAATAAACTTAGAGAGTTATGATGTAACCTGAGATACTGTAAGTTGCGCATACCCTTGAACGTAAGCCCACCTATTTCAGTAACGTTATTATTTGATAAATCAAATATAACAAGGTATTTGAGAGAAAGACCTCCAACCACATTTTCCAAAGCGTTGGAGCGTAAGATCAATGTCCGTGCATTCTGTGGTACATTTTCTGGTATGGACGACAAGTTCTTCCCAGTGCAGTCCACATGGTATCCCTCACATAGACAGGAAGTCGGACACGTCGTTACGTTCGGCCCGTTAAACTCGCAGAATCGCTCGTCATCCGCCGACTTCGGGCAGTCTGCCGTACCATCACAAACCTCGTTCTGCGACAAGCATAAGTTTTCTCTGCAGCGGAAAAGGCCAGGACAGGTGTAATTTTCACAGTCAGCTTCGTCGGACAGGTCAGGGCAATCAGAGGTACCATCACAGACACGTACATATGGGATACAGTATGCGTCTGGACATTTGTACATATTTGGGCAAAGATGCTCACTACAAGACTGATCCCACAGATGTTCCCCATTCCTACAATACAGTAAATGGCCGTGATAGTCTCTATCATACATACACGTTTTATCACGTGGATAGCAGCGTGTATGCTCCAAGTGGCATCTCCTGTCCTTATCACCACCAGGACAAGGTGTATTGCCATTCTTGTATTCCTCCGGTTTTCCATCCTTCACTATCCAGGAAAGGTTAGACTTGCCGAGGTTGTAATCGTACGTCTCGTCAAGCTGATTCGAGCCCGCGCAATCTGGAACCATGTCGAATAGCTTATGGAGTGGAATGCATTCCCCAGAGGGGCATCTGTAAGTTCTACACAAGTCACCTTCTGTACAACTAAGTTCGTCCACACCGTCTGGGCAGTCAATAAGACCGTCACACCGTTTGTCATTTGGAAGGCAAAATCCCGAAGAACAAGGGAAACAGTCTTCTAACAAACACCCTTCCTCGTCGCTATTATCGCCGCAGTCATCTCGACCGTCGCAGCACAGAGAAACCTGAATGGATGTTCCACTCTCACACGTGAATAGATTATCGCCGTATGAACAACCATCCTCATCTTCGCCGTACAGACAGTCGTCTTTTTTGTTGCACCGGACAGCTGGGATAACACATGATCCGTCATAACAACGGAACTGATACTCGGGACAGGACATATTTGATATCAGTGTTTCTCTCTTGGGGGTATTTTCTGTCGAGACCATTTTACAAATGTACGTAACGTTTTGGAAAATTTTTGCGCAGGGAATCTTCCACCACTTCATGAAATAAAATGGGTTTCCAACCATCATTGCAACACACCCTTTGTCCAAGTCAGCTAATGGCTGTATCATATCTGACCGAAAATCGTTAACTGGATATGCGGGTAAACTTGTACTGTTGTACATATCGTCAAATGGATGATTCCAGTCTGTATAAATCACCGGTGACCCGTCTGTCCATCTGTAACCGTCTCCAGCCTAAAAAAACAAAATCTTAGTATTTGAAGCTGGTGAATTGGGACCATACTGCGAGGGACGTTAGTTTGATTCACATAAGGGGATTACCCTTAACACATCAGCAATGTTGGCGCACTGTGATAAAGATAACTGATTAATTTATATTCAATAATTGTCACACTAACTATGTACAGTATACATCGGACACGAGGCATAAACAACACGCATAACGTCATCCTAACGGAAATAAAGGACACGGCGCGTCTCAGATAGGGATTTGGCCCATGCGGTGTGGATGAATTACCACAAAAAAAGATATTACCTATGAAACATTTTACCTCATTAACATAAAAAGAATTGTTGTATAAATAGAATAATTCAAAGTCAACGAGACCTGTGAATAACAGGGCCGTGAAGTAGTGTGTTTGTGCATAATAATAGGGCCGCGAAGCAGTGTTTGTGCAAAGTAACGGGAGCGTAAAGTACAGTTTGTGCACGATGACAGGGCCGCGAAGTAGTGTGTTTGTGCATAATAATAGGACCGCGAAGCAGTGTTTGTGCAAAGTAACGGGAGCGTAAAGTACAGTTTGTGCACGATGACAGGGCCGTGAAGTAGTGTGTTTGTGCATAATAATGGGGCCGTGAAGCAGTGAGTTCGTGCAAGGTAACAAAGTAACGGGACCGTAAAGTACTGTTTTTGCACGATGACAGGGCCGTGAAGTAGTGTGTTTGTGCATAATAATAGGGCCGTGAAGCAGTGAGTTTGTGCAAGTAACGGGACCGTGAAGTACTGTCTGCGGTGTGGATGAATTACCACAAAAAAGATATTACCTATGAAACATTTTACCTCATTAACATAAAAAGAATTGTTGTATAAATAGAATAATTAAAAGTCAACGAGACCTATGAATAACAGGGCCGTGAAGTAGTGTGTTTGTGCATAATAATAGGGCCGCGAAGCAGTGTTTGTGCAAAGTAACGGGAGCGTAAAGTACAGTTTGTGCACGATGACAGGGCCGTGAAGTAGTGTGTTTGTGCATAATAATGGGGCCGTGAAGCAGTGAGTTCTTGCAAAGTAACGGGACCGTAAAGTACTGTTTGTGCACGATGACAGGGCCGTGAAGTAGAGTGTTTGTGCATAATAATAGGACCGCGAAGCAGTGTTTGTGCAAAGTAACGGGAGCGTAAAGTACAGTGTGTGCACGATGACAGGGCCGTGAAGTAGTGTGTTTGTGCATAATAATGGGGCCGTGAAGCAGTGAGTTCGTGCAAGGTAACGAAGTAACGGGACCGTAAAGCACTGTTTGTGCACGATGACAGGGCCGTGAAGTAGTGTGGTTGTGCATAATAATAGGGCCGTGAAACAGTGAGTGTGTGCAAGTAACGGAACCGTGAAGTACTGTCTGCGGTGTGGATGAATAGTAGTATATAAAGAGTGAATTGATTAAGTTTTCACCCGGATGTAACTCTGACGTCACAATTGGTGGTATGTAAGCGTGATTCTGATTGGCTGGTGGGTGATGAGGGGGCGTGGCTGTGGGAGGTGGGACCCAGATGACTGACACCGGTGTGATTTGACCTGGTATGTGAGTGGGGTGGGTTCAAAATGGCGGCTTGTGGTGTTGTGTGTGTAAAATAAGGGGCCGCCATTTTGAACCCACCCCACTCACACTCCGGTGCACTGATTGACATGTGGGTGAGTGGGGTGGGTTCAAAATGGCGGACTTTAAGGTGTCCCACTCACTCCGGTGCACTGATTGACATGTGGGTGAGTGGGGTGGGTTCAAAATGGCGGACTTTAAGTTGTCCCACTCACTCCGGTGCACTGATTGACCTGTGGGTGAGTGGGGTGGGTTCAAAATGGCGGCACCATTGACATGTGGGTGAGTGGGGTGGGTTCAAAATGGCGGCCTGTTGTTACTGAAAATATGCAAATGAGGTCTCTGGGAAATACCAGTTAGGTACAGGTAATTTGTCCAATCAGCATTACTTACATGTGGATGACAACAGCGAGGGAAACTCCCTCCTTGAAATTATGATGGGTGCCTTGGTATAAAAATGTGCGGACTTTAAGGGGTCCCACTCACTCCAAAATGCACTGATTGACATGTGGGTGAGTGGGGTGGGTTCAAAATGGCGGACTTTAAGGTGTCCCACTCACTCCGGTGCACTGATTGACATGTGGGTGAGTGGGGTGGGTTCAAAATGGCGGACTTTAAGGTGTCCCACTCACTCCGGTGCACTGATTGACATGTGGGTGAGTGGGGTGGGTTCAAAATGGCGGACTTTAAGTTGTCCCACTCACTCCGGTGCACTGATTGACATGTGGGTGAGTGGGGTGGGTTCAAAATGGCGGACTTTAAGTTGTCCCACTCACTCCGGTGCACTGATTGACATGTGGGTGAGTGGGGTGGGTTCAAAATGGCGGACTTTAAGGTGTCCCACTCACTCCGGTGCACTGATTGACCTGTGGGTGAGTGGGGTGGGTTCAAAATGGCGGCACCATTGACATGTGGGTGAGTGGGGTGGGTTCAAAATGGCGGCCTGTTGTTACTGAAAATATGCAAATTTTTAGGGAAAGGGGTGTATTCATTGCACTACTTTGTGGAGCACTCTGACTTATCTGACCTTTGACAGCCAATCAGAAGCGAGTATTTTGACCTCGTCTGCCTGTATGGAATGCATGTACTGACTTGGTTCTGGGTTTTTTCCATCACGGTTGTGCGCAGGTGTATGACGTCACTTCCGGTCTGCGTGAATCGGGCGTGACCTGGGACTATGGGATGCATGTACTCACTTGGTTCTGGGTATTTGTCATCACGGGGAGGTCACGTGATCAGTTCAAGGTCATATCCATTTTTTATCGATATGTCAACCCCACACCCAGTCCATTAGATGCTCCTTCACCTCAGCTTCACTTTGATACCTCACTCGACCTGTGGTGTGAGTGAGTGCAAGAATGTATTCATCCGCGGTGATGCAGTCATGTCTGGCGGTGATTCGGTCTCGGGAAAAAGCTTCCTTGCCCAATGCCTACGGACTTTACCGAAGATACACGGACTTTAACGAAAAGACACGGACGTACACGAAAAGACGCGAAGGTGAACGCCATTGTGGGGAAACCTCCCACAGACAGGTCAGTACATGCATTTCTATGTTGTTCACGCATAATAAAAGGATTGATCTGTAATCTGTGTTGTTGTTGTTGCTCCCTTTTTTTGGACTAACCCATCAGAATAGTACGTATCACGGACTATACCCGTAGAGCTACATCTGGTCTATAAAACATGTCCCTCTGGATCCCACACCTTCATTTCTACAGAGCCATGGCGGAGATCCAGCCCCATGCGACTCGCATTTTACAGTATGCCACCGTGGTGAATTCATTCACGGGTTACCGAGCAGTGGTCCGGTCCATGTTTGCAGATGGCGACGACAACGAGGGACGACGCCAGATCCTGAACGAGTTCACAGAAGCGGTCCTCCACAGAGTGCACTCGATGGAGAGGCGTGCCATCACTCACCACTACTGGACTATGACAGCCATCCTTATGAAGCACGGTTTGGAAATTACTCAAATCTATCAGGTAATCTATATATACCACTACTATTCTATGTGTACATACCCTACTATTTTGTACCCTGTATTTCTATTTTGTATAGTCTAATCCTTGTTGACTTAAATAAAAAAGAGAAAGTCAAAACCCATCATTGTGTTTTTTTCATCAATTTATTCAACGTCAGAACAACAACGTCATAACAATAATAAACAAGGGAGGTCTGCGCGCAGTACATTTTTTAAGTTAACCAGAGAAATGGAGCATGCACATTAAAACGAGAGGCCGTCCAGTCATAGACGAGAACATCCCGGTCTTCGGCTTGACAATAATCATCAAACATATGTACAATGGTGGCCATAGAATGTCCTCTACTCCGGTGAGTGAGATAAAACACACAGTACTGTCCGCACACACTACTCAAGGGGCCTTGTAATCTTTGCGTATTCCAACGCCACTCTGTAGTAGAGACGTCCATGAATTTCACCAAATCGGCATGGAGGGGTGCAAGTCCGTAGGAATCAAAGTATTCGCCTTGGCCTTGGGTGTCCACGTACACAGCTATCCAATGTTCACCGGGTCGACTCCTCGGGTCTGTATTCAGGATGTAGGCTGTAGGGGTGGTGGAGTGGGTGGGAAACACATTGCGTGGAAACACACCTCGAAAGGGGATCTTGGGATCTCGCTGGAGTATGTCCATCAGCTGTTCTGTATCCATGTTTAGCTGGAGAAGTCACACAGCACGTTTCTTTGCTCATCCACGCTGATGACGTTATCAAACTCGGCGTAGCAAATCACGTTAATGGTGCTGGGTAGAGCGGTGGAGAAACGCAGTTCCAACCGTAGGTTTCCTTTCTTCAGTAAAGCCAGTTGATGATCGTGTTCCAAGGTAGGGGTGAGGTCAAAGGCGAACAATGTGTACCCATTGCTAAAGTCTTTTCGACTGATGGTATTGCCTTCGTCCTGGTTGTTTTGTCCTGTGGCTGTAAACAGGTTCAGGTAGGTCCGCACATAGTTTCCGTTAGTAAAGTCCGGTTGTAAGGGACGGGCTGAAATTTGATGGCCGGCCACGTGCAGTGCCACAAAGTTGATGTTGAAATGATCAAATTTGAACGGATTCTCAGCCCAATTTCCATTGAATGCGGTGTTGGTCACACACCCCAGGGTAAGACGTTTAGGCAGATCTCCTAGAAATAAATTCTCTCTGTTGGCCATCATCGTACCTGCGGGCACAGAGAACACCTTGGTCTCTACCCGTCGGATGGGATACAGGGCTTTTTTTTTCGATAAGGCTTGCATGTGACTCAGCAACACCCCCTGTTGCAAATCTACCGTACGGACAAACAGGGCTGCATCTTCAATGATGATGTTGTAATCGATAGCCCCCTCCCCACCGGCCATTAAGGCAAACATAGGTGAGGAACGGATCAACTTGATCTTGATGGATACACCGTTCATCATGTAGCGGTCTTGCAGGAACAGATCGGCGTGGAGTCGTCCCATCATATCGATGGACTTGCTTTCTCTTGCTAATCTTTTGCGTCTGGCGTACCCATTATTGCCAGGGAGTAGCATGTTCTGGTTTCCGGGTGTATCCCTGTAGTACAGCGCAGCTTGTAAGTGTGATAGTTTGGCAGCACTGCCGTACGACAACAGCGTCTCCAGGTAGGCTCGATACGCATACGTATTGTTGGGCGTACTGATGAGTCTATCGTTCAGACTGATATCCACCTCTTGGAACAGGGAGTGCAGCCAAAGATTCACCGGGGCTACATTCGCAGCGGCCGCTAGGTCCGTCCCGTCCTTGTTCGTTATTTTAGCTTTCACGTACAAGTAGGTGTGGGCTAAATCCAGGTAGGCCGTATCTTTGTTTTCAATGGTAAATTCTACGGGACCCACTCCCGTCAGGCTAGCCAGGGGTCGATGTTCTACCCAACGTCCTTCGGCTACACTGGTTTGAGTGGGTGGAATAGTCCACAAATCCAATTCACTGTTGGTAGACGGACATGACTCGGAGTGAATGAAGGCCATTATGCGAAGATATCTCTCCTACTACTACTCTTCTTTTTCTTCTGGGGCTTAGTCCTTCTCCTCTGGGGTGTGCGTCGTCGGTGTGTTGGCCGTCGACTGACTCTTCGCGGTGTCGGCGTTTGTCTTTTAAGGGCTTTGGCGATCAACACACTCCCAGCTTCTTTAGCCCGTCGTTTGAAGGCTTGTCGGGGTGCTGTGCCTTCCATCACATCACCGGCCACGCGCAATCCACTGCGTACCGCTTGTTTTCCCACCGCTTTCACACCCCGTGTCACCATGGGTAAAAATGTTTTCACAATGCTGCCCAGTATGTTTCCCAATCCGTGACCTCGTTGCATGCGTGCCCCGCTAAACATGGGCATGCCTTCTCCCGTTTGTTTCTTGTAGTAGTCGGCATAGCTGGTCGTATGACACTGGTAAGGTACGTACATATTATACGAAGTGAGGAGAGCGGGTTTGTTGAAAAGCAAGTGTCAGCACCACTTTTCCTCGTTCGAATGGGATCGGGCGTCCCGTGTCATCTCTTATATCCACCGTGATCGTGTCGATATCGGTATGGCGTACGGGCAGGAACATGATAGGGTTGAAACTGTGGGTGGCTTGTTCGCCATACGTCTGGCTAATGGGTACCACCCGTAACAGAGGTGTGTTCATATCACCCACAATATGGCTGTCCACGGCATCCGAGTAGACGTACAGTCCGTACATACCTACTTTCATATCCATCAAATGTGTACCGTTGACAATGGTGGAACCCCTGACGACGCTGTAAGGCATCCTTAACATTTGCGTTAGTGTAGGACTGAGTTTTATGTTCACGTTTTCGGTGAGGCTGATAGAGCTCTTGTCGTTGTGTACGTTGACATCGAAGGCTATGTTTCTCTTGAAGCGCAAGGCTATCACGGTTGTTATATCTGTCGCGCTCTGCTTTAGAGTCTTGTACTCCATCAAGGCATTCAGAGCCTTATGAACTTCGCCGGCGTATCGTATTGGCCTGGGGGGAGAATCAGTCTGTAGATTCTATCTTCGTAGGTCACTTCGTACCATACTTCGCCGTCTTGTACGTTGTACCATGAGTAAGGATATTGAATCTCCACCAGTCCACATTCCCATCGTCCGGGTAAATGTAACGGTTGAGGTAATTGAGTGACATACTTGGTCAAGGTGTTGTCAGGAAACACATCGAGTGAACTATTACTGGGCAACGTCAGGTAAAACATGATGACGACTGAGTTGTTCTGGCTTCTGCACCGGGTTTTTATAAAGATTCCCAGGCCTTGGGCGCCTTAACTCGGCGTCGTGATCGTCGTGGTTGTGGTATGGTCGCTATAGGGGAGGCATAGGGGTGAAATCGCCGTATTTTTTGCCGTGAGGGTGTTTTGGGCGGTGTCTGCGGTTGCCATTCACGTTCCCGGGTAGTGGGGAGACGTCGAGAGGGGGCTTGCATCCACTTCCAGCGTTCACGATTGCCTACCAATTCTTGAGGGATGTGTGTGTCTTTTAACGCCTGAGCAAAGGCTTCCCAGCCCGGGGGATTAGAGTGTTTGCGAGAACGCACCATATCGTTGATCAAATCGGTCATATGAGACCCCGGTACCACTTGGTTACGAATCAGCAATTTTCCTTCATTGTTCCAACTCATATCGGCATTCTGTTTCACCCGCTCCAACAATAAACGCGCCTTGGTCTTGAAGGCTTTAGGCACACTGGCCAACACTTCCTGTTCCAGTTCAGGTGAGGCCGAGGATGACGGTGGGGGTGGGAGTGGGGTAGGCGTGGTGGTGGGAGGTGGTGGTGGCGTACTAGTACTCCCCCCTCTATATTGATCCATAAACGTCTGGTACCGGTTCAGCGTATGATGGTAGAGTTGAATTTTCTCGTGATCGGGCAGTCGACGTTGCAGTATATTATTCATTTCTTCATCCAAAGACTGGAGTTGTTGCACGGTGGCCGGGACGGGATAGGGAGATTGTAAACTCTGTAACAGTCGAGGTTCGACCAGCATCATTTTTTTCGTATGCTCCATTTAGCGTCCCAAGATGGAACCGAGTAACGGACCCAGTACAGTAGCGGCTAAGGGAGCGAGGAGTGCGCCGAGAAATCCACCTCGCTGTAACATCTGTTTCTTTTTCTTCACACTGCCCGTTTTCTTGACCAACGTTCGGAGACCCGCCTTGTGCCGTTGCAATTTTCCTTTCTGCAGAGGACTGAGGGGAACATTGCCTTTTAATACATTATGGGCGACTTCACACAAACACCGGACCAAGTCGGGATCCGCGCCGCGCACCAGGGCCCGGGCCACTTCCGGGGGCGCGCTGCGTAATACCCGCAGAGCGGGCGCGTGCTTGCGTACGCGTGCAGACATGTTGAGGAAATGAAGGCTAGCGACCGTTGTCTTCTTCTTTTATCTTTTTTCTTCTTCTCATTTGGGGGTGTACACCGTCTGTAGTTCACCGGGAAAAATCAGGGTACGCAATCGCAGGGGTTGGGGCGTGTCTTGTTTCAAGTCGATGAGGAGATAGCCATGCGCAGGTTGGGTCGCATCTTCAAAGGCTTCTCGTACAAAGGCCGTGTTTTTAGGGTACATCGGTTGAGCTAGGTGGGTAATTTGTGACGCGTCTCTGGGGTTTTTGAATAACACCACATACTGAGCATTCAAACTAATGTTCCGGTGTTCTTTGTTTTTACTGAAGAGATTCTGTACGATGTAAATGATGCTCAACCGACGATGATGGCTGCCTTTGGTAAAGAGCCGGGTGATTCGACTATCCGTTTCCGTCATGAGATCGTCCACCACGACCAAGGTGTCTGGGGGTAGTTCCTCAGGCGGTAAGCCTTCCACTAAGGTGAGTCCGGGGACACGGGCCAGTGCCTCGTACGCGGGCTGCCAAGCGCCATAACACCACAGGATACGCGCTAGAGGCGGTGAAATCAGGGCTGACCCATGTTGGATGAGACGTTGAACAAAGCGTGATTTTCCCGACCCGGTCGGTCCAGCGATGAGGCACGTGAATGGATGCTGCCATCGTGGGTCCATTTTCTTTAGGGGGTGATTTGACGTTTAGAAGTCAGTTGTCGGGGCTGGCGCAGGGGATAGTACTCGAAGGGATACCGTTGTCGGGGTAAACGGGGTGATGCACGGACATCCACTTCAAAACTGTTGAGCGGTGTCGTAGTAGTAGTACTAGAGGGTGGAGTGGAAGGCTCGCTTCTCAGGGATGATGATGGAGGATGAGTCGTAGTACGGATCGTTGTGGTCGTGGGCTGGATGTAGCGGGGTAACGTGATGGCTGGAGTAGACGATGGGGTAGGTGTCCGCGTGGAGACGTGACGGACCCTTGACGTCTGGACTGGTGTAGGCAGTGGGGTGGTGGTGGGTGACGGAGAACGCAGGGTGTTGAAACAGGATATCACGTACGATAAATCGTAGAACACACCGGTAAATAACGTACCCAGAACCACGACTAGACACAACACAGTACCGACTTGTGCTTTTCGAGTTCTTAACAGTAAGGGTAGACGTGTACTATCCATGGTACAAATCTATACTGAAGGCGGGTGGTGATAGGCGTTAGAATTTATAGACGTTTCATGTCACGGCCGGACACCCAGGAATTAAACGAACGAGGCCAGCCTTGCCATTTGACGAAATGATAGGGAATCCCACGTCGACGTTCCGTTTTCAAAATCTTTTCCACCGTGTAGTAGTCTTTCGGTGTTTTCACTATGGGTTGTAATTCTGCCTCGTAAAACGTGCCTTGCAGTCTCTCTCCTTGTAGATCTTCCAGTTGATAGACGTGGGGTTGTCGAGGTTTATGGCGCACGATGACAAAATGTTCATCACTCCAGTTCGGTAAATAACTCTTTTCAAATTGTCCTTTCACTTTACTGATCCGCACTACATCTCCCCGTTTGTAACGGGGTGCCGTCAAGGGTGGACTGGAGGAGTACAGCGTAGCACGCACTTGATGTTCGTTGCCTTCTGTCACAGTACGGGGCGCTCGCTGAATACTGCGATGATAGGCCCTATTGTAGCCTTGGACTAGTTGAGGAAGTACATCCAGGTAGCGTCGTGTGTTTTGAGCCGTAAAATATTTGTACATGCGTCCTTTGAAGGTGCGATTAAAGCGTTCCACTACCGATGCTTTCGTCTCATTGTACGTGTGAAAAAAAAATACCTTCTTTTTCTTAAGAAAGGCTTGAAAGGGTCGGTTGAGAAATTCTGTGCCTTCATCTGTTTGTAAATAAAGAGGTTTGCGCCCCGTCTTGAAAATCTGCTGAAACGCGGCTATGAGATTCTCTCCTGTTTTGGTACGCACGGGCAGGACCCAGGCATATTTGGATAGAATATCGATACAGGTCAATATGTACCGGTGTCCATCATTCTGAGGTGCAAATCGACTCATGTCCACTAAATCCGCCTGCCATTGCGCGTCTATCCCTCCCACGATGACCCGGTTACGACGAAAATGACGTCGGGCAGCTCGATGCAAACTATACGTATCCTGAGTTTTTAACCAGTCTCGAACTTCACTTCGACTAATGCCTTGGGCCGCTCGAGTCAATGCCCCCACACCACTATAGGCAGCTGCACTCGTCGGATTATAATACAAATCAGTTAATACTTTGTTAATAGACGTCTCCTTTTTTTTCCCCGACCGCCGCATCACACACTTTTCCTTCGTTCGCTCCCGTCCGTGTCGATCTCTTCCCGGGGTGATACTGACCCTCTAGCCGCTGTGCATTCTTTACATATAGGCCTTTTTTTCCCGGCTGTAGTAGCTGGTTTACAGAAACAAAATTCTGCCTTATGTAGTCTTTCATGCGGTTCAGCGAACGCGTCTTCTATAGCACGAACACACGCTAATTGTTCAGGGGATCGATCGTCCGGTGATAATAACTGGTCGACAATAGGCATTATTTTCTTCAAGGCGTCCCACACAGAGGGAGTTAGGCTGATACTGCGCGTATCTTTGTAGCGGCCCACACGTATGCACAGGGGTGGTAGGGTATACACGTACATGGCATTATCCAGGTGAACGAGCTCTCCATCCAATTCTCCGCTCAACACGCGTTTAAATTTATTCCACCCATCACGCTGTAGTGTCACGGGATTCCATAGCGATTCAGCGGGCGTCCAGTAAATAGCTAGAGCGTCTTTCGCCAGTTTGACTTTATCTGCATAAACGTATAACCGTACACTCGGTGTAAGAGGCAAAATGGCTCGTAGTGGTAGCGACATGCTTGCTCTCAATGTCCAACTGATACACACTCTGTCTCTTTCCCTGGTATTTATAGGCTCTATTCTGTGAGAGGCGGGTCGTGTGCAGAGAATACTTTATCGACCACGGGAACTATTTTTTGCAAACCCGTCCACAGATCGGGATCCAACGTAAATCCGCCTCGTTTCAGAGAAATCAATCGAGCAAAATAAGGGCCGCGAAAAATGTATACATCGTGATCCAGGTAAATACTATCTCCATCCAAATGACCGAATAACACACGTTTTAAGGTAGTCCAGCCTTCGAGCGATAATGTGATACGCGCGGGTTCAGGTACGCACCAGCAGCGCGAATCATCATCAATGAGGTCGATGCGATCAGCGTATATTATTATGGTACAACCCGAGGTGAGGGTACGGGTTATGATCGATTGGGTTTCCGGGTAGAGTACGGCGTCAACTTCGGTAATGATAGATTTCAGCCCCGCCCATAATGCTGGCCAAAGCACAATACCGCTACCGCCACACTGTTCTAACCGTGGAAAAAATGAATCCTCTCTACTGTGCCGCAGGTACACATCGTCACCGACAGGCAAAAAATCGACTTCGGGTTCTTGGCTTTGTAACACACGTGTCAATAGCGTCCACCCGGCCAGGCTTAAAGCTAATTTCACTTCGATCGGATGCTCCTCGATAAGGTGCAATTCATGCTCGTACACGATAAGAATTACTTTCGACGTCACTTGAAAGAACGCGAGCTCTTTGCCCGGCGATGCCATAATGAATAATGACAAAAAATACTAGCCCGACAAAAATTTATATAGATCGATTCTGGCTAATTTTTCATGGTTAAAATAAAAAATACCCTGGGAAATTAATTTAACACTGCCATTATTTTTTTAGACGCTCCCCGAGTGGCTAAATTAATAGTCTGGACTCATACGAGGATAAAAAATAAATTTAGTGCATTGCTGGACTAGAATTTCAAGTTTTAATAATTATCAGAACCATCCCTAGGGCTGTGAGAGAGTGAAACCCGATGCTTGCCAAGCCATAGTATATAGGTAATAGAGGCTCTACGTACGTGAAGGGTTTTTTTTAAATGATAAAGTGTGTACCCTAGTACGCATGATACAGCTTATAAATTTAAGGCACCGTTAATTCACGGAATCAATGACTGAAATAGGTAGCCCACATCCTTTTCATAATGTTACCTTAATAAAACAATGGTATTCATACGACAAACACATTTTATAAATTATCAAACAGCATAAATTGGTAAAATGCACTTTTCGATTTTAAGTAAGGGGCCGCAACTCCGTTGTCTCGAAAATTGGCCCGCCAACTGCGTAGAAATGTGCGTTCTTCCCGTAAATGAAGGCACTGTTTTCTTGATTTGCTACAGTTTTCATGAACGAAACGAGCTGGAATTTTCAGGGCACGCGTATCGATTGCTAAGCGATAGACTTGCTCTATTTTTAATCCAGAACATTAATTTATTTTTAATGAGGCGGGTTTTCTGTATTTTCGTATTCGAAGATTACGGCTCGAAAACTCGGTAAAAATTAAAAATCAGGACGAAGTCAAAGGGTAGACGGCTGAAATTTTTAATACGAGTCCTTGATTTATGTGAGATGAATTGGAACTAAAAATTCTACGAGCGGTGAGATGTATTGTAAAATGACAGGCATTTATAAATCAGAAGGAAACACACCGAATTTTCCAGGGTTCCTAGAATCTTTCGGCTGCCTACACGGCTTCGCTGACGTCCGCGTAGTGTTTATATATAGTGGCCCCTCTGCAATACGATTATCATAAAATTTTTGAGACTCTTCAAAGATGCAACATACAGCCAAGATGAATACCAACAGACTTACAATACGGAAAGAACGAGTCATGCGGCAGTACGTGAAACGCTTTTGGCGAGACGAATTTCAAGGATGGAGGGGGACATTACTGAATGAAGGAGGGACCACGACGGCCGAAAATGTGAGGGCACTGTTGGCGGCCGCCCATTCTACGATCAACCAGGAGGACTGGTTCAATCAACTCTATACAGTGATGAAAGCGATGCACCCCAGTCCTCCTGGTCCAGCTACAACAGTGCCCGAACAACATGTGTTCGATATTTTGAGATGTGACGAAGTGCTGACGAATTCACCGACCAGAACACCCACAAGAACACCGACCAGTACAGTGTCCCGCCCGGAGGAGGAACAGACAGAGGAAACTCCTTTCCCCCTAGAAGATCTTCCCTCCTGCTTCGATCAAGATGATGATGACACCCCTCTCATTTTCCCCCTAGAAGATCTTCCCTCCTGCCTGCTGGATCAAGATGATGCTGATGACACCCCTCTCATTGTATACGAAGTACCGCCCCCCACGATCTCTGCTGCGAGGTTCATAGACGGACATCCCATGGACGCAGACATAAATGAGGAGGATGGCATCAGCCCCTACCGTTATTTCAGCGTGAGCCATCACGTCACCCACCGCACAACCACGGGGAAGTAGGCTTACTCCCATCGTGAATAAAAACACGTTAAAATAATACCTGCCCTTTTCAGGGCAAACCATTCCTTCCGAGAGAGGAAACTTCCAACTAGCACATGAATTTAACGCACAGATGTCCTACATTACTCCCTTTTTATTATTATTAGCAAACTACATTCAAAAAAACAATCCCTGGCCTATATGAAAAAGGTCCTTGTGAGGACCGATCTCTATCACATATCAAACACAGGATTTTTTTTTCTTTTTGCCCCCATTAATTAATAAACAGTCTGCGCGATAACGGATTGTTATTTTTTTTCCAACCGGGGGACATAACCCCGAATAATGGGTAATTTATTTTTGATAAAATAGCCCGAATGAATAACGGGGATTTTATTTTGAATGAACACAGGGGTTATAAGGTGTGGGGATCTCGTGTTTCATTTTGTGCGTGATTAGCAGTTCTCTTTCGGAAAAGATAATTGTCCTGAAAAGGACATTTTTTTTCTCTTTTTTTGCTATGTAATAAATTACATCGTTGAGGGCATCTGTAGTCGGTGTCTTCTCTCAGCGCAGACGGTACAGGTAAGAGGTAATAGTTCACACGGTTGGGGATGATTGGCTTCTGCACAGGTAGGTATTTGGGCCCGACGATGGATGCAGACTGAACACAATGCCTGATGACCGCAAGGGGATATGGCAAACCGGGCAAATTGGTTCGAACATTCTACACAGGGTAGATATAATTGGCTTTGTCGTTCTGTGTTACAGCCCAATGTTGAAGTGGTGATCGCCCAAACATAATACACCTCATCGTGCATTTTTTGAAGGGGAGGTTTCCTCTCTCTCTTGCCCCTTGTATCTGTTCTGTCTTGCCTCTTGCGTAGCCGGACATCTTTTCTTTTTTTTTGTACCCGCTTCTTCTGGGTGAAATGTTCTCCTCTGTTCTCTGTTGCCTTGGCATCGGGTCTTTGTTCTTCTGTAGCCTGGGTGCTTCCCTCTGTTTCAGGGGGTCCCTGTTGTACCGGTTCGTCTTGAGCTGGGGGTGATTTCAACATCTTTTCTAACTCGGCGTATTCTAACTCGGCGTGTATCTTGTCAAAACAGGAGTCGACGGCTGGAAAAACATCCGGTATGGTTGAAGTTGAAGCAGGCTGGTTCCCAGGTGAAGGAGGAAATAATTCTGCCATGATATCAGTTATCCAGGGTTGGTCATGATCTTCCAAACTTATGATATTCCCGTAGAGTTGATTTTCATCATGGGTGATGAAGTCGTCAATATCCTTGATTTCAATCAGCGGTAGTGACTGCATGACTGGGTACTGGTGAATAATTAAAAAAATACAGCGCTATTTATAGTGTAATTCACGCGGACGCCAGCGAGAACACTCTAGCTGTGTGATATATTTTTACGACACTGCCAATATTTGTGTTTCTTTATTTTTCAATAACTGTCAACGCACCTATATTTTTATTGCAAAGTTGCGCTCAGGCAATTCAATGTATTGTATTTTAAAATTTTAACCGTCTAACGCTACACACTACCGCTATTTTATTAATTTTTATTGATTTTAAACCCATAAAATCGTGTACGGGAGTCTGAAACACCAGGTATATTGGAAATAAATTGATTTTCCTGACTAAAAAAACGTGTAGACTCTGGGTGACAGTCGTCTAATAGTTCCATGAAAATTGTGACGGGTTTTATCGAAAAAATAATAAGAAATTTTAATGCTTGGGACAATGGGTACACACAGCACAGTGGGATTCTTGCACTGACTGACACCGGTGAGTGGGGTGGGTTGAAAATGGCGGTCTGTGGATTGGCCGTCATTTTGTACTCCCAATCACTATACAGTGGGTCAGCCTATATCTTGCACTCACTGACGCCGGTGAGTGGGGTGGGTTAAAAATGGAGGCCTGTGGATCACGACCATTTTGTACTCACCTTCCCACTAGACTATAAATAGCGTATAATTTTGATATTTATTCACCAATACACCATCATGAGTTTTCGAAGACGACGTGCTCTGTTTACACATCATCCGACTCGAGATCCGAGAATTGCTGATACAGAAGAACAAACAAGTAGAGATAATCCAACTCAATGAACAGATTATCGCCATGCAGAGAGGGATGGATGGGATGGAGACGACCTTGAATGGGATGGAGGCGCAAATTACCATACTCAAGAAAGAACGCCATGTCGAAGAGAAAAAAACACGATGCAGTATCTGCACGGAGGAGGAAAGTTGGTACGCCGTGTTACCCTGTGGACATCTTTGCCTATGTAAGGATTGCTGGGTAACCCTGACGTGTGAAGGTGCGATGTGTCGCTGCATTGATGCCGGAGAGTCCCATTTGAAAATAAAATGCCCCATATGCAGAAAACATGTAGGAGGAGTGAAGCGAATATACCGCGCCTAAGTGTGTCGTGTGACACTATCAACGGCCCTTTTCAGGGCCAACCCATCTTTCCGGAAGTGGAAACTTCTTTTCTTAAGCACACCAAACTAACACCAGCTCCCAGCATCCTTTTTCCCCCAAAAAAATTTTTTCAAAAAAAAAATTTTTTTCAAAACAAAAAAAATCTTCGTACACAAGGTCAACAAAATTTTATTTTTGAGGTAGAGGGTCGAGTGAGGTATCATATTGAAGCTGACGTGAAATGCTTCACATTGATACCTCACTCGACCCCGTTGGACCACTAGGGGCTCCCCTAACGCCAAAAAGGTTATTTTGAAGATAAATATCAACATCTGGTGTACGAAGATTTTTTTTATTTTAGAGGTAGTGGGTCGAGTGAGGTATCAAATGGAAGCTGACGTGAAATGCTTCACATTGATACCTCACTCGACCCGATTGGACCACTAGGGGCTGCCCTAACTCCAAAAAAGGCTATTTTGAATTTTCTGCGCATGCGCGAAGGCCGAAGGCTATGAAAATAGCCTTTTTGGGGTTAGAGGCGTCCCTAATGGACCAATCGGGTCGAGTGAGGTATTAAATTGAAGGTGACGTGAAGGAGCATCTGATAGACTGGGTATGGGCTTGAATTAGGGTAATTGTGCGCATGCGCGAAGATGATATCAAAAATATCAATCTTCAAAAATAGCCTTTTTGGAGTTAGAGGCGTCCCTAATGGACCAATCGGGTCGAGTGAGGTATCAAATTGAAGGTAACGTGAAGGAGCATCTGATGAACTGGTGTAGGTTGAACTATAAGCATTCTGCGCATGCGCAATCTTCAAAATAGCCTTTTTTGGAGTTAGGGCAGCCCCTAGTGGTCCAATCGGGTCGAGTGAGGTATCAATGTGAAGCATTTCACGTCAGCTTCCATTTGATACCTCACTCGACCCACTACCTCTAAAATAAAAAAAATCTTCGTACACCAGATGTTGATATTTATCTGCAAAATAGCCTTTTTGGAGCTAGGAGAGCCCCTAGTGGCCCGATGGAGCCGAGTGAGGTATCAATGTGAAGGTGAGATGAAGGGCCATCTGATGGACTGGTGTGGGTTGAACTATCAGCATTCTGCGCATGCGCAAGAATGGAAATAGACGTTTTTGGAGCTATTTGACTATTAGAAAAGGAAAAAATGAACACTAAGCATTTTTTTAATTACCGGAGGTGCTGCTGGGTCCAAGGGAAAATCTTCTCCACGTCTCATGCTTTTCGTCTCATACAAGCGGATAGGCAAGCAGGCAAACAGGCAGGGAGGCAGACAGGCAGATCAGGTAAGTCCAATTGAAATACACCCCTTTCCCTAAAAATCGACTGCTTTTATACGTTTTCCGGTGAGTGGGGTGGGTTGAAAATGGCGGCCCCTTATTTTACACACACAACACCATGAGGTGAAGGAGCATCTAATGGACTGGGTGTGGGGTTGACATATCGATAAAAAATGGATATGACCTTGAACTGATCACGTGACCTCCCCGTGATGACAAATACCCAGAACCAAGTGAGTACATGCATCCCATAGTCCCAGGTCACGCCCGATTCACGCAGACCGGAAGTGACGTCATACACCTGCGCACAACCGTGATGGAAAAAAATGGATATGACCTTGAACTGATCACGTGACCTCCCCGTGATGACAAATACCCAGAACCAAGTGAGTACATGCATCCCATAGTCCCAGGTCACGCCCGATTCACGCAGACCGGAAGTGACGTCATACACCTGCGCACAACCGTGATGGAAAAAACCCAGAACCAAGTCAGTACATGCATTCCATACAGGCAGACGAGGTCAAAATACTCGCTTCTGATTGGCTGTCAAAGGTCAGGTAAGTCAGAGTGCTCCACAAAGTAGTGCAATGAATACACCCCTTTCCCTAAAAATTTGCATATTTTCAGTAACAACAGGCCGCCATTTTGAACCCACCCCACTCACCCACATGTCAATGGTGCCGCCATTTTGAACCCACCCCACTCACCCACATGTCAATCAGTGCACCGGAGTGAGTGGGACACCTTAAAGTCCGCCATTTTGAACCCACCCCACTCACCCACATGTCAATCAGTGCACCGGAGTGAGTGGGACAACAAGTCCGCCATTTTGAACCCACCCCACTCACCCCCATGTCAATCAGTGCACCGGAGTGAGTGGGACAACTTAAAGTCCGCCATTTTGAACCCACCCCACTCACCCACATGTCAATCAGTGCACCGGAGTGAGTGGGACAACTTAAAGTCCGCCATTTTGAACCCACCCCACTCACCCACATGTCAATCAGTGCACCGGAGTGAGTGGGACACCTTAAAGTCCGCCATTTTGAACCCACCCCACTCACCCACATGTCAATCAGTGCACCGGAGTGAGTGGGACACCTTAAAGTCCGCCATTTTGAACCCACCCCACTCACCCACATGTCAATCAGTGCACCGGAGTGAGTGGGACAACTTAAAGTCCGCCATTTTTAACCCACCCCACTCACCCATCATAATTTCAAGGAGGGAGTTTCCCTCGCTGTTGTCATCCACATGTAAGTAATGCTGATTGGACAAATTACCTGTACCTAACTGGTATTTCCCAGAGACCTCATTTGCATATTTTCAGTAACAACAGGCCGCCATTTTGAACCCACCCCACTCACCCACATGTCAATGGTACCGCCATTTTGAACCCACCCCACTCACCCACATGTCAATCAGTGCACCGGAGTGAGTGGGACAACTTAAAGTCCGCCATTTTGAACCCACCCCACTCACCCACATGTCAATCAATGCACCGGAGTGAGTGGGACACCTTAAGTGAGTGGGACACTTTAAAGTCCGCCATTTTGAACCCACCCCACTCACCCACAGGTCAATCAGTGCACCGGAGTGAGTGGGACAACTTAAAGTCCGCCATTTTGAACCCACCCCACTCACCCACATGTCAATCAGTGCACCGGAGTGAGTGGGACAACTTAAAGTCCGCCATTTTGAACCCACCCCACTCACCCACATGTCAATCAGTGCACCGGAGTGAGTGGGACAACTTAAAGTCCGCCATTTTGAACCCACCTCACTCACCCACATGTCAATCAGTGCACCGGAGTGAGTGGGACAACTTAAAGTCCGCCATTTTGAACCCACCCCACTCACCCACAGGTCAATCAGTGCACCGGAGTGAGTGGGACAACTTAAAGTCCGCCATTTTGAACCCACCCCACTCACCCACATGTCAATCAGTGCACCGGAGTGAGTGGGACAACTTAAAGTCCGCCATTTTGAACCCACCCCACTCACCCACATGTCAATCAGTGCACCGGAGTGAGTGGGACAACTTAAAGTCCGCCATTTTGAACCCACCCCACTCACCCACATGTCAATCAGTGCACCGGAGTGAGTGGGACAACTTAAAGTCCGCCATTTTGAACCCACCCCACTCACCCACATGTCAATCAGTGCACCGGAGTGAGTGGGACAACTTAAAGTCCGCCATTTTGAACCCACCCCACTCACCCACAGGTCAATCAGTGCACCGGAGTGAGTGGGACAACTTAAAGTCCGCCATTTTGAACCCACCCCACTCACCCACATGTCAATCAGTGCACCGGAGTGAGTGGGACAACTTAAAGTCCGCCATTTTGAACCCACCCCACTCACCCCCATGTCAATCAGTGCACCGGAGTGAGTGGGACACTTTAAAGTCCGCCATTTTGAACCCACCCCACTCACCCACATGTCAATCAGTGCACCGGAGTGAGTGGGACAACTTAAAGTCCGCCATTTTGAACCCACCCCACTCACCCACAGGTCAATCAGTGCACCGGAGTGAGTGGGACAACTTAAAGTCCGCCATTTTGAACCCACCCCACTCACTCACAGGTCAATCAGTGCACCGGAGTGAGTGGGACAACTTAAAGTCCGCCATTTTGAACCCACCCCACTCACCCACATGTCAATCAGTGCACCGGAGTGAGTGGGGTGGGTTCAAAATGGCGGACTTTCAGTGGTCTGTGTAAAATACGGTGCCGCCATTTTGAACCCACCCCACTCACATCAAACTCACGCATGCGCAACGCCCCAACCGCCCTCAATTGTGACGTCAAAACAGGTTCTGCGCATGCGCAGTGAGGCGCTAACTACTTTACTTGCTTGCTGTATACTACTATCAATTACATTACTCCTACTCTGTGGTATAAGAGAAAAATCTGCCATGATTCTCATGGATAAATTACAATGATCAGAAATAGTTGGTGATAAGTTACCAACATGAAAGTACATTATATACGGTATTAATTCCTCTGCCACAATGCCGTAGTCTACTACGCTGCAGCCCCTTGGGGTATAACAGGTATAGTAACCAAATTTATCCCCTAACATTCGCCCATTGAGTATTCTCATTCTGGTCGATATACAGACATCAAGGAGTTGTCTGCCCCTAGTACATACATTCACTTTATCTTGACTATTTCTTACAGGTAAAGTGCTGTCAATAATGTAGTCTGGATATAGAGGTAAACAGTTGACAGAATCATCCGTTACGTAGTCCTGAAAGATTCCTGTGCGGGCATTCATATCCCCCAATAATACTATTTTCCCACGAAGGCTAAAAGTTTGAATATCAGATTCTATTAGATTCAATACATCGTCCTCACATCTGCGAGAGTAACTAGAGTAAGCCGGGGGAATATGCATAAAACATATAAAAATATCTTCTAATAATCCAAATTTTGAATTTGGTAAAAATACCCATTGATAGTTGGTATTAGTATTGGGTAAGAATGTAAGCCAAGGCCATATTTCCTGCCGCACATATATAGCAAGACCCCCGAAACTCCTAGTACTGTTGCAACTGCGAGGACGAGTTACAGGGTAACATCGATATCCTTTTACCATGGTGTCAATATTGTCATCACAATGGGTCTCGCAGAGACCAATAATATCATATTTCTCTATCTCATTCAGAAATGCATTATCTTTTAATTTATTATGAGTTTTGGCTATTAAACCATGTGTTATTAGGCCCCCAGCGAGGTGGTTGACGTCATCCCAGACGGGTGCAGGACACTTCCCCCCCAAAATCTTTCCCCCCTCCCAGTCACTTCCCCCCCAAAAATTATCCCCCCCCCCAAATGTTGAGTCCCCCCCCCAGTTTTGCCATTCCCCCCCTAAAAAAAATATGATATTCTATGGTACACACATGCATGTCCGGCATTACTTGTCAAATAATATGAACCTTCAGTTTATTGCTCTTTAACAAATAATTTGTTATTTGAGATATATTGTTACATTTTACATGTGAGTCATGTTTTGAGAAATTCGTTTTCAAAGGTAAAGCTGTAAAGCAAAGTGTTGACCGGAAACACACCTACAGCCTCCCGGAGCTTTGCCTGATTCACGATATTAGGATCGTAAAACTGGAACATTGTAGCGGCATATTATCTTACGTTGTATATTTCTGGAATCTCACAGTCTCTTAGTAATAAAGCTGTATGTAAAACCGCCAAACACCTTTTAGGTGTGTATTCTGTTACATCGCACTTCTGGAATCTCATCGTCTTTTAGTAATAAATCTGTATCTAACACCAAACTCCTTTTAGGAATGTACGTAGTTAACATATCCGTTGCTGGAGACAGATCAACCCTACAAGAACACGAAATACCCATCGCACACATCTGCGACACAGACAAAATTAATTCGAGCTAGCAACACGCACTAACAACGACTGTGAGGGATGGCATCGGAGGTTGAACATCAGAGCCAATGGTGTACATCGGTCCGTGTAACCTTGCACAATTCAATTTTCGTTTTTTGTTTTTGTGTTCTCAAAATCAATGAAAGCTCGTGTGAAACACGGGAGAAGAGCATTTCCCCGAATACATGTGTAACACATAAATTGGTACTCACAGGGTTTAGATCTCCCTAAAATGGGCACACCCTCTATTAGGTGTGGCAATTTTTTTAAGAATGGGACAGAGGGTGGGGCATATACCCATGGAGGATGAGCAACCGGGAATCATCCCTGGTAGTAGCGCCTCTGAGAAGGGATTTCTTTACTAATGGGCGAAACCCAGTGTAAGGCAGTACAAACCTTAATTTTGTGTTTCACAGACCCGCCAACATTGAAAAATTGAATATCAGAATAAAAATAAAATTTCAAATTGCCCCTTTTATATCTCTACAAAAATTGGAACATTAAGATTTCAACCTTTTTTTCATTCCTGATTGTATGAAATAAGCTGTTGTATTCTATCTGAAACAATGCCGGCAAATAAACCTGGCAGACAACTGGAAGTCAGCAAACTGTTGTTTTAAAATGCTGCTAATAGGGAGTGGATAGAATTTAATGTCGCTTTCAAACGTATTTCAGCTATATCACGACGAACCAACTAAGCACCACCCAGCCAAGTGAAGTTGCATTCATGTTACTTCAAAGACGACATCTTTGAAGCAGCATGGAAACAGATAACCTCCATCCACCCTATAAAACTCTGAGAATAGCACACAAGATACAGACAGGTTGCTTACAGTGAGTGAGTGAATAGAATTTAACGTCGCTTTCAACAATATTTCAGCATATGATGATGAACCAACTAAGCACCACCCAGCCCAGTTGTGTTCCTGCTACTTCAAAGAAGAAATCTTTGAAGCAGCATGGAACCAGACACCCTCCATCCACCCTATAAAACACTGAGGACAGCGCACAAGACACAGACAGGTTCAAAGCTAATGAAAAAGCTTTGAAAAAGTTGGAAGTATCTCCAACGAAACGTCAGCTCCACAGCAGTAAAGAAGTTGTTATCCATAGAATAGCCTTGTGTTATATACGCCGACTTCTAAATGCCTATCAAAGAAATCACAGACAGGTTGCTTACATGGTGCAATAAAGACAAGTGATATTACAGTGCTAAACATCACATTATGAAAGTCCTGTTCTCCTCAGCAAAATGCATTGAAGCAATGCTGCTAGTAGTACTTAGGCAACAACGGCATTCAACATAAATCGGGAACCTTCACTGGCTGTGGGATCTATCACTGTGTCATGGTACCAATATTCTGATAGTGACGTGGTATGTCAGAGCTTGGAAATGGTGGATGTTTCACCAGTTCAGCCGATATGTTATGGTTTAATTTACTGTTGAAGCATGAGGCTGTTGCAACACACGCGAACAACCACAATGTTGATGATAAGAATGTTAGATTTTAAGTGTTTGTTGATAGTTAAAAGTATGTGACTTAACATACAGTTTTTAAAGTCAGACATTCATGCACTCCGGATACATCATCAAAATTTGCATATGTGGTATTAATTTAGAAAGCCAAGCTATATTTCATGTTATATCATAATATAAAGTATAACCTTGAAAAAATAGGTTTATAGTCAACTGGGATAGGCTTCTAGTCGATCACCAATTGCACATGTAATATGAATTTGGAGAGCCTATCTTAACTTCTTTAAAAATTACTGCTAATGTTACATTTTACCTCAATAAAAGAGGTGAAGTCATTTTAATAAGGCTTCTGATCCATCACTATCTGCATATGTGGTATGACCAGAAAGATGAACAGACAGACAGAGACACAGATGACATGGACAATTCAGTTCCATTTGAGGAGTCATTCCATATTATCTTCAAAGTCTAAATATTCTGTCAAAATGCATCAGAACCATTTTACTTAAATTATATACAAAAAGGTGAGATGTGCCAAAAAGCAGGAATGTAGAAGTTCCACTTCAAAATCTTTCCAGTTTTTCAGTCTAAACATAGTTAACAGTAGTATAACTATGCTGTCAAAATGCAATGATACATGTATGTGCCATTTCATCTCTCAAGTTTCAAGAAAATTCTGGGGATCTTCACGTGAACAAAAAACAAATGAGCATTAACGAAGTGATAATTTGTGATTTTACTCATTGAAAATTGGCCAGAATGCTTCTCCAGACATCTGGAAGCCAAGCTCTTCAAAGTCACTGGAGACTAAACTTGTTATTGGGATAACCATACCACTGTTCAAATAGGATCAGATTATTATTATCAGTATTGGAGAGAGAAGAAGCCTTGATTCTGTTTACTTTGTTGACACAAGCACTAGTGCCCTTATGTTAAGTGCATTATGCAATAAGTCAACCACTTCAGATTAATCACTTGAATGAACAACAAACAGGCATACATTAGGTAGGCCTAGCTGATTTCAAGCTGTCTTAAATCCTTGCACTTCTTCATACAGTATCACACCAGACTGATGGCAGATTGTTTTCTCTGACCACATTTTAGCATTTTTGTGTGTAAGCAGGATCTGATTTAACCTGGACTTATTTAGCTGTAAAAACCCCCACTGCCACATATATGCCAGTGTTAGCAGCACCAATGTCCTTTCAATCCATTTTAAAACTATAATGGTAATTAAATTATGAATTGTTAAAAAGAATGCATTATGAAATATAAATAAAGCATTATGTTGATGGGTCACGAAATCCATATGGGAGGTCAATTCTTTAAAATCCTTCGTCTGTCTAACAAAATCACAATAATAAACTTCACGAAGAGCCAATAAATTGTGCTGTGTAAGTCTACTGTCTGCAGTGCTACCCAATGATGAACAAATATCACAAAGCTACATGATGAAGTAAAATCCCCAGATCTGGCCTGGGAATGTAGGTATTGGACTAAGTCCTGAGAATTTCACGTATTAAGAAAAATGACCATTTGGCTTACAAGGGATGTGAGTTATAACACTGGGGAAGTTATATTCATGTTAGGCAAATTAGAATTACTTTTTCTTGATTCAAAGAAATAAATTTCCATTTTTGTGAAAAAAATCTTATTTTGAGATGCAAAAACATGCCTCCATGTTTTCGCCAACACCACCAGAATCTTGTCAGTCCTTTGCCTGTCTTGCAAGATCAGTATACCCAAATTTCATGGAAATCAAACAAGTTGTTTAGAAGATATCATGTTACATATGTTTACATGAATTCAAGTCTATAGTGCCACCTAATGATGACCAAATACCACGAAAAACAGGCAGGTGAAATCTAAAGCCCTAGGGAGAAGGCACATAAGAGTTCAATGGAAAAAAAATTAATCATGATAATGGTTAAGAAGGTTTTGATGTTAAGTCAGATAATTGAGATTTTTCATTCGAATGGCAATTTGGTTCCCACCGAAAGGGAATTATCATGTCAGCAATCCGATATTTATGCTTGGCAGCCTAGAATAGAACAGTTTTTAAATATTTCTCCAAGCGAACTGCTAAATTTTCATTTCACGAAAAACTTTTTTTTTTGAGATGCAAAAAACTTGCCTTAAAAGTTATGCCAGCAACACCAAAACCTTTTCAGCACATTGCCTATCATTCAAGACCATTGTAATAAAATTTCAAAGAAATCGGACAAGCCGTTCAGACGAAATCGTCACAGAAAGGTTCACCTATGCTCTGACTACAACGCCACCTAGTGGTGAGCAGCGGCTATCAAAACAAAACCAGACAAATTTCCCAGGCCTAAGGTGATAGCACACAAAGTCTGACCCGAAAATATTTATCGGTTTCAGAGATATTCACGTTTAAAGTCGCGGCGGCGGCGGCGGCGGCGCCGGCGGATCCGGCGGAGCCGTTTCTCATGAAAACATAAGAGCATCCACTTTGTGGAAATGCTCTAAAAATTGAAAATTGACCGTCAATTTTCAATTTTCGTTTTTTGTTTTTGTGTTCTCAAAATCAAAAATTGAAATTTGACCGTCAATTTTCAATTTTCGTTTTTTGTTTTTGGTTTCTCAAAATCAAAAATTGAAAATTGACCCTCAATTTTCAATTTTCGTTTTTTGTTTTTGTGTTCTGAAAATCAAAAATTGAAATTTGACCGTCAATTTTCAATTTTTGATTCTGGGATTACAAAAACAAAAAACGAAAATTGATATTTGACAGTCAATTTTCAATTTTTGTTTTTCGTTTTGCTTCACGCAAAAATGAAAATCAAATATTGAAAATTGCCTCGACTTGTCCGTTTTTCGTTTTTTGATTTTAACTTTGACGTACCTATGTTAAGTTCTCATGTGGACGGGTTATCATGTCACTTCCGGTACGACGAGTAGAATAGAAAACGCAAATCGTGTCGTATAAGAGGTGTGGAGCGTGAGAGGCATGTGGCCCACCAGGCCATCCTCGGGAGCCAGTGTATTGATCGATGTGTTAGGGTATCTATACATTGCCTTGGTTGCATGGTTGCACACGATAGTTCTGGATAAAAAAAAGATCAAGGGGTATCCTCTAAATCAAACCAATTATTCAACAGGTTCAGCTAGCTCATTACTCCAATCCACTAGCTGGACGGTTTGAGATGTGACATCGCTGGCATAACTTTGATGTCAGGCTGAAATCGACATCGAGAGTCAAGGCAAAAACCGCCGGCTTGGGATACCGACATGCTAATTCAAAATAACCTCGGGGATGAAATGTTCGAGATTGAGGCAACGACTCAAGAACGCACTCGAATCACCAAAAATGTCCAAGTAAACCCTGTGCGGGGATAGCCTATAGTATTGGACCCTTCTACGGAGGGCCATTGATAGGCTGATGCAGCAACAACAACATTTTCCCAGTTATACGCCAGATTTTGAAATCGAAAACGATGCCGCGCTATGTCATCGGTCAACTGAGACAGTCACGTGGTTGTGTATGAAGATTGGGTGGCTCCTATAAATAGTGATCCAATGAAAATGCTCGTCTTAGTTTGAAATGGCGGAGTCGAATGACCAATCTCTGAAGGGGAGACAGCTGGAACAGTACACTATCACTGTCTGTTAATATCTTGAATTAACAGAGAGTACTGCAGTCTATGTGCGGGGATTCACGATTTACCTGGACTTGTGAAGATGCACCAGACAGGTCTGGATATGTGGCATCCCGCTGTTCTCAATGGTTATTGGCCTTGAGGCCTGAGCCAATCAGAACGCAGTCTTAGATTTTCTCATTTCTAAAAATAGATGTTTAGAGCGCTACAAAAGCGAACAGCATTCATGCAGACAACCGCTATTTGCTATTGATTTGAAATATAGTATTTATAAAGATACCAACAAAGATTTAATACCAATAAGAGTAAGTATGCGGCCCGTAAACCACCATTTCAAACAAGCACACAATCGCCACGTTTGATGTCAGACGTCTGAATGCTTCAACGCTTCAGGTCCAATCTTCATTCTCTATTTTTGGGACCTGGATCGTTGGAGCGTTCAGATGCTCGTCAACGTGCAGCGTCAAAAACGCTTCAACGCAAGTGTGGGTGTCAAACGCTTCAACGCATCGACGTGGGAAGTTTCCTTGGGGGTTATGATTAGGCATCTTCATTTTATCGAGCCAATTTCTACGTTCCCACTTCGAACCTGCCTTGATTCATCTGACCCCTTCAGTGTTCAAAATCCGAGGTGTAAATTTCACCTACTAACGACAGAAGAACCAATCAGAGCGTACATCGATTGCGAATGAAGTCACGTTGAGTGACATCATCCTCTATTAGCGGCGTCTTTCCTCCTAATAAGGTGCGCACTAATTAGGTCAGCCAATCGATAACGCTCTTGTGCGACCCATTTCGAATTTCAAATGTTTTCGAGGTCAGTGACGTCTCGTGTCTATTTATAAGTTATTTGAACATTGAAGGGGTCCAGATATATCAAGGGAAGTTCGAAGTGGGAACGTAGAAATTGGCTAGATAAAATGAAGATGTGATTAGGGTACCCACGTATTTATTATACTACCCTACTTTAATGAAACTCCCATGTGTATCAACCCCGTTGTTCTCCATATAATGCTTCACACCTGCTGCACGATTGCCTACTCGCTTATGCGCAGTTGGCCCATTATATTCTAGCTCGAATGCCTGGCTCCAGGGATCTATAGTGTAGTGAAACTCCCACATCTTACCCCCTACTGTTTTTCCATATTATGCTCCACACCTGCCTAAGCAATCCGATTTGCGCTTTCCATACTACTCCGCGAACCGAAAGTGACATCATAAGTCTTGTGCGTGCGCAGTTAACATTGACGAGTCAAAGTTAAGATCAAAAAGCGAAAAACGGACAAGTCGAGGCAATTTTCATTATTTGATTTTCATTTTTGGGACAAGTGAAACGAAAAACGAAAATTGAAAATTGACGGTCAATTTTCAATTTTTGATTTTGAGAAACCAAAAACAAAAAACGAAAATTGAAAATTGACGGTCAATTTTCAATTTTTGATTTTGAGAAACCAAAAACAAAAAACGAAAATTGAAAATTGACGGTCAAATTTCAATTTTTGATTTTGAGAACACAAAAACAAAAAACGAAAATTGAAAATTGACGGTCAATTTTCAATTTTTGATTTTGAGAACACAAAAACAAAAAACGAAAATTGAATTGTGCAAGGTTACACGGACCTACATCTGCCCTTCTACATCCTCGTACGGTACCTCTCTTCCATGCCGAGGCATCCCAGCTGCTCCTACAGATCCTCCTTGTTGGTGAGAAGAAACTTAGTCGCTATCAGCGGCTGTCCACAAGATCGAAACAGGCCAAGCTCTTCGAGCTGTGGGCAGCCTACAGGGATGAAGATGAGACCCTGAGTCAGCTACTACGGGAAGATAAGATAAGAATTATTGACGTAAAATTATACCCGCAGGGGGTTAAAAAAACGTAAATACAAACAGTTTCAGACATATAAATGTAGAAGACAGACACGGATGACGGACAATACAAAACAATATACAGGACAAATTTACATTAAAATGTGCACAATAAGCGCTCACAAATCTATGGGACTGGCAAACAGTGACCTGGGGACTGGTAGTCTTCAATGCACAGCCACGTATAAATAGGGTAGGCCATATATTGTATGATATATAAGAATTTTTTTTAACCATCTATTAACTGGAAACAGTCGTAAACAAAATGGGCTACATATTTAGTAATTTGTGGATTAGTGCAGGATAACAGCTCCACAAACATGTCATCAGTGCACATAGATTTATCGCTTATTAAGTTCGCCAATTCAGCCATTAGTTTTGCCCGACGCTCAGAAAATTTGCAGCAGCTAAGAAGTGTTTTTCATGCTCTAACACACCACATGTATTACAGAGTCTATTACTTCGTGGGGTTTTAGAGTATCTACCTGTCTCAATTTCCAATCTATGGGAACTGATTCGAAGTTTAACTAGTGCAGATCTATGTTTTCCATTACTCAGAGACATTAGATTTCGCTCATGGCGGGGATAAGATTTCACGAGATTATATGTTTCAAGTTTGCTGGAAGATGATACCTCGTCTCTCCATTTTGTCTCATAGATTTCATGTAGAACAACTTTCATAAACTTAGTGCTAGCTTTGGGATTTGGGCAACCAAAATTTTCCCATACGTGATACGACTTAAGGCTTCGTAGCAGACGTTTCATATAGTGCAGCGGGAATGTGCGAATATCAACGTCCCCACCACTGGTCCCCAATTATCAACATGAACCAGCAGGCCCGTAGGCTGCCCCCCTCTGGGGCAGACCGCAACAAATTATAGATAATATTGACCTGAATAAAAATAGATCTAGAGTTGATATCTGGTGTATCGTGTTATGTTGTTTCCCCTCGGACCTCTAGTTTAGAGAGTCCGGTACCTCACTTTCTTGATAATAGGATTGCTCAATCGGAGGAATTGTTGGCGTGATTTATCCATCTCTTTACCAGATCGTGGAGGGCTCAGCGAACCCTGGGATTCAATGTAGAAATAATGTCTTGAAATGATATGTAAATTAAATGAATGTGGATTATGTAATTAGAGTATCTATATGTGTATTAAACAGACCGTCATCTATTCATGTAGTTTGTGAGTGTACTATTTAAGTTGGAGTTTCAATATGTATCTAAAATCAGATGTTATCGCCGCGAGCGAACCACGTGTAGTATGTTATAGGCCTGTTTTGTTTGTTAAACCAGGAAGTCAAAAGGTGCCAGGCATATTCTATGGGAAACAAATGTGAAAATAGAACAATAAATCTACCTACATTGTGTTCAGATTTATTTCCGGAAAAACGCGTAAAACGCATCTCCCGCAACCTGAAACCCCGAAGCTTCCGGGGCCTAGGCGGCCCCTGGACCCTCGTCTGTCAGGCTCTGAGGATCGCTTATTTTAGCTTTGTGTAAATGAATCGGAGTAGTGTACAAATGCTAAATTCCTTATTATTTCACCCGGATGTAACTCTGACGTCACAATTGTTTGTTTGTAAGCGTGATTCTGATTGGTGGATGGTGTGTGGAGGGTCAAGATGGGGGGGTGTGGATGGTGGGATAAGATGGCGGCTGTGGGATAAAATGGCGGGTGTGGGATAAAATGGCGGCGGTGTGGGATAAAATGGCGGCGGTGTGGGATAAAATGGCGGCGGTGTGGGATAAAATGGCCGCCGGTGGGATAAAATGGCGGCGGTGTGGGATAAAATGGCGGCGGTGTGGGATAAAATGGCCGCCGGTGGGATAAACTGGCTGCCGGTGGGATAAAATGGCCGCCGGTGTGGGATAAAATGGCCGCCGGTGTGGGATAAAATGGCCGCGGTGTGGGATAAAATGGCGGATTGGTGTGGGATAAAATGGCGATGTGGGTGGGATAAAATGGCGGCGGTGTGGGATAAAATGGCGGCGGTGTGGGATAAAATGGCGGCGGTGTGGGATAAAATGGCGGCGGTGTGGGATAAAATGGCGGCGGGTCAGTGAGTGCAAGCTGACGGTGTGGGATAAAATGGCGGCGGTGTGGGATAAAATGGCCGCCGGTGGGATAAAATGGCCGCCGGTGGGATAAAATGGCCGCCGGTGGGATAAAATGGCGGCGGTGTGGGATAAAATGGCGGCGGTGTGGAATAAAATGGCGGCGGTGTGGGATAAAATGGCGGCGGTGTGGGATAAAATGGCGGCGGTGTGGGATAAAATGGCGGCTGTGGGATAAAATGGCGGATTATAGAAAAACGTATACAAGGAGTCGATTTTTAGGGAAAGGGGTGTATTCAATCTGACTTACCTGACCTGTCTGCTTGTCTGCCTGCCTGCCTGCTTGCCTAGCCGCTTGTATGAGACGAAAAGCATGAGACGTGGAGAAGATTTTCCCTTTGATCCAGCAGTACCTCCGGTAGCTCCAAAAAGGCTATTTTCATACCCTTTTGGCCGCCGCGCATGAGCAGAATCACCCTAATTCAACCCACACCCAGCCCATCAGATGCTCCTTCAACTCACCTTCAATTTGATACCTCACTCGACCCCATCGGGCCATTAGGGGCTCTCCTAGCTCCAAAAAGGCTATTTTCATACCCTTTTGGCCGCCGCGCATGCGCAGAATCACCCTAATTCAACCCCACACCCAGCCCATTAAATACCCCTTCACCTGACCTTCAATTTTGATACCTCACTCGACCCCATTGGTCCATTTTAAAAAAAAAAAAATTTGGCTATCCCTAGCTCCAAAAAGGCTATTTTCACACCCTTCGGCCGCCGCGCATGCGCAGAATCACCCTAATTCAATCCCACACCCAGCCCATTAGATGCTCCTTCACCTGACCTTCAATTTGATACCTCACTCGACGTCATCGGTTCATTTTTAAAGAAAAAATTGGGGCTATTCCATCCACCTTGCTTACTCCCTTGTCCCCCCCCCTCCAATTTCCCCTCCCCTTTTTTAATTTCAATTTTTAATTGTTAAAAAAACGTAGAAAATGAAAAAGATTTTTTTTGGCTCCATGAATCTTTTTTTCCTTTTTTATTAAATGCTAAAAAAATTCCCTCCCCCCTTCCCCACTTCAATAATTTCAAAAAATGTACCAAAAATTGAAAAAAAAAATTTTTCTTTGGGAAAAGGATGATGGAAGTTAGTGTTAATTTTTGTGCTTTGTTGAAAGAAGTTTCTACTTCCGGAAAGATGGGTTGGCCCTGAAAAGGGCCTTTGATAGTGTGACACGACACTTAGGCGCGATATATTCTCTTCACCCCTCCTATATGCTTCCTGTCTCACCCTCCGTGAAATCATTGTCCTCATTTTGTTCTTCTTCAATGGCCTCCATCCTGTTGATGTCTTCGTCCTGTTGTTGTCTTTGCAATCGTCTATCTTCTGCTCGTATATGTTGCCAGAGTTCTCCTGCAAGTTCTTCTGTACTGCGTATTAACGTGGTTTCGTCTTCTAGAACCCGCTGAAAACTTGTGGTTATTAATATTCCTCCTTCCTGTTCACTGCTAACTAGCTCTCTGTGTTTTGTAGCAGTTGTATCATGTCTTGGATCTCTGAGTAAACAAGCGTCGTCTTCTGGAACTCATAATTGTATTTTGTGAGTAAATGACAACAGACCCCATGCTATTTATAGTCTACACGGCCTGTGGGATAAAATGGCGGCCTGTGGGATAAAATGGCGGCCGGTGGGATAAAATGGCGGCGGTGTCAGTGAGTGCAAGCTGGCGGTGGGATAAAATGGCGGCTATGAATCGGCCTGTGGGTGTGAGTGAGTGCAACATTATGCTATCTGCTAAAAAATGTTGTGTTTTATTTTTTCTAAAGTTTTATTTTTTTCAAACTTTTAGTTTGATAAATTCGTTGGAATTTTCACAGTAATATGATACGATTGTCAGCTCTAATCTGGATGTTTTTTAGTCAGCAAAATCAATTTATTTGCAGTGTAGCGCAGTTTTCCTACTATCGACATCTCCGTGACCTTCAACGAGATTTTGACATTAGGTTTTACCCGCTTTTATCACAAATCATTATAAAGAAATTGTCACACCCGGTGAACTCCTGAAACCCACATCCTACCTGAGAGTTTGGTAAGATATTCCATTCATTCGTTACCGTTCCGTGGAGTAGAATTTCATCCACCAGCTTTCACTGTTGTGGTGCGGGTCGGGGGGGCTGGAGTTTTGCACTGATGAAAACCAATGTCGTCCTCTCTCACGAAACCAAACACAAAAATTGACAAATTATACGGACTGCCACGATAAGCGAATGTATGCAACAAATAGCGTTCCGTACTGCACATGTCCGATAAAATCCCTCCAGTCAAGGGAGGAGTGTTACAGAATGTTGATTCCACAAAACCTGTTCGGTGGCCTACATTATCGTTCAATCGCTGATCATAAAGGCTGCGTTCATTCTCACCAGAACTGCATACACTTCGAAATCTGTGAAAGAATATCAATTTTCACGTTTCCTGTCGGATATCACACAAATTGATGCGTCCACTCGAACACAGCACACTCCCTCGATTACAATCCACGTGTGACGTGCAGGCGATGCATGATGCAGATCACATTATTCATCTCAGCGGACACCGAAAGGAACAAAGTTCCGTTATACACTGCGACAGAGAATGTTCTTCAGCTCAGAAAACACAAAATGGCTACTGAAGACCAAAATTTGCCCGGATAATAAAGTCGTTCATACCACAGCGCCATCTATACGCTTTGGTGCAAGGGAGACAACTCGGACTAGACCAATTCGAAGATCATGTCCGCTATATTTGGCCTGTATGGGTATAGGGGTGATCGGGTTTTTTTTTTGGCTTTTACTATGAGCTATGAGGTTGATCATGTAGAATACGATGGAAAAAAATTTGAAAGTACCGCGTAGGCTTGTATATAGATCCATATAGACCCATATACACTCATATACTGGGATATTAGTATGTATCAATCCATACGGGGTGGACATGTTGGAGCACTAGTGGCCCGATGGGGTAGAGTGAGGTCTTATTTTAAAGCTCTCGAGGAAATAAATAAATAAATAAATAAATAATAAAAAAAATTAAAAAATCGGTGAGTAGTAGACGAAGGGAAAATTGGCAAGTACTGACCATGCCCCAGACTACTTCATATGCATATCACGGCCTTAAGGCCTATGTAAGATGTAATCTACTTCACAGTTTAGTAGTATAAAAAGCGCAAGGCCTATTGACCTTGCCCCTTTCCAAAGAAATAAAATCGGCTCTATTTTACAGGAGTATATACGCAGGTGACGTGGGTTGTCACGTCACTTCCGGGTTTTCACTTTCGAACCCAGAAGAGTTCCAATTTTTTCCCTTTGACGTCCGTATGTTCATCCTCCAAACCCACAAAAGTTCCAATGTTCAACCGCCGGGGTGTTTTCCCGCCCCAGCGCCCCGCAGCGCGCGCGCGCGTCATCTCGCGTCATCCCCGGCAGTGCGCGCGCGCGCGGATGCGGGTCAAAAGGTCAAAGGGTCACCTCCAGGTCAGACGGTCCAATGTCCAATGAGACAATGTTGCGGCATCGCTATAGTCAGAGCTTGAGCACAAAAAAAAGGGATTCTAGATGAACCTGGGAAAGATGGGCAGTTCCATTTGGACCAATCAGCGGTCGAGAAATAGAGCCAATCAGCGGTCGAGAAAAAGAACCAATCAGCGATCGAACAATCAGCCAATCGAATTGGGGTATTCACGGTGTGCTTTCGCTGACGTCCGCGCCTACATCTGGGTTCTTGTACACCCGGGTAATGTTTTTCTGGACATGGATGGGTTACCTTTGGCTCCATTCTAGGCCACTGATTGACTAATACGGTGTACAAAGCCACTTATGCATTATGCTCATAGAACTTATAGTCATAATCTATACGTGTTGGACGAGTCTCTTCACTCACCGTATACACGTACCTCAATGAAATGCCCGCTCCAAACCTAGACCAAAGACACGTACTTGGTCTGTAGGCTGATTTCATTGGCTCTCTATTTTTACTATAGTGCTGTTGCATTCTAACCTTGATGGGTTACCTAGAACTTATAGTCATTAACATAATCTATACGTGTTGGACGAGTCTTTTCACTCACCGTATACACGTACCTCAATGAAATGCCCGCTCCAAACCTAGACCAAAGACACGTACTTGGTCTGTAGGCTGATTTCATTGGCTCTCTATTTTTACTATAGTGCTCTTGCATTCTAACCTTGATGGGTTACCTATACTCACCGTATACACGTACCTCAATGAAATGCCCGCTCCAAACCTAGACCAAAAACACGTACTTGGTCTGTAGGCTGATTTCATTGGCTCTCTATTTTTTACTATAGTGCTCTTGCATTCTAAACTTGATGGGTTACATTTTGGCCCCATCCTACACCACTGATTTCAGTTTGACTGAATCTCCACATTGGGCATTGATGCATTAGGAATAAAACACACAAGACAGGGTTTTTTGGTGAGATCTCATTTTTTTTATTCAGTGAACAACAACAACGTGAGAACAACCACGTGAAAACTCAAGCCCAGAACAAGGGGCTTGTCATTAACGGAAGCCCAGAACAAGGGGCTTGTACATTGAAGCCCAGAACAAGGGGCTTGTACATTGAAGCCCAGAACAAGGGGCTTGTCATTAACTTAAGCCCAGAACGGGGCTTGTACATTGAAATGATGGGCGGCCCAGTCATAGACGAGTACATCGCGGTCCTCGGCCTGGGGGTACTCGTCAAACATCTGTACGATAGTAGATAAGGGTCTTCCCCGGCATCGATGGTACAGGTAAAACAAGCAATATTGTCCGCACACGCCACTGGTCAGGCTTTGCAACGTTTGACTGTTCCAACACCACGTCTCTGTGCCTTGATCCATGAAGTCTGTTAAATCGGGATGGAGGGGTGGCAGGCCGTACGGGTCAAAGTATTCGCCCTGCTCTTCTGTCAAGTACACGGCCACCCAGTGTTCACCGGGCCGATCCATCGGGTCCGTGTTGAGAAGGTAAGCAGCCGGATACATACGGTCTAATGGAAACACATCTCGGGCGAACACCCCTTGAAAGACCCTACGTGTCTCTGGGTCATTCTCCAGCACGGTGGTTATCTCGTCTGTATCCATGTTAGGATAGAAGTCACACAGGACGTTGCGCGCCTTGTCCACTTGAATGATGTTGTCAAACTCGGCGTACCAGATCACATTGACGGTGGTCGCCAGGGCTCGTGCAAAGTGGATTTCCAACCGTAAGTTGCCTTGCTTGGCCAGGGCCAGCTGATGGTCGTTCTCTAAGGTGGGGGTGAGATCGAAACAGAACAACGTGTATCCGTTCGCGTAGTCCTCCCGACTGATCATATTCCCTTCGTCCTGGTTGATTTGACCGGTGGCTGTAAACAGGCTCTGATAGGCTCGAATGAAATTCCTCCGCGCAAAGTTCGGGGTTAAGGCCGTGGCTGGCACCTGTTGTCCATCCACATGCAGGGCCACAAAATTGATGCCGAAATGTTTAAAGTCAAACGGATTCTCTGGGTAGGCTCCGCTGAAACTGGTATTTTCCACACAGGCCAGGATCAATCGCTTGGGTAGTTCCCCCAGGAACAGGTTTTCTTTGTTGGCGCTCATATTTCCAGCAGGCACAGAGAACACTTTGGTTTGTACACGTCGGATAGGGTACTGGGCTGGTTTTGTTTCCAAGGCTTTCATGTGTCCCAATTGAACGGCTGGATTCGGTTTCACTTTTCGGACATACAGGACTGCGTCTTGGATGACAATCTTATAGTCCGCTACATGCCCCTCTACGTTAGTGGCCATCAAGGCGAAGGTCGGAGGCGCCCGTATCAGTCGGATTTTGATGGGGATCTTGTTCAAGAGGTACCGGTCTTGCATGAACATGTCTGCATGCAGTCGACCCATCATATCCACCGAGGCACTGTTCGCAGTGAAAGCCTTCCGTTTGTTATATCCCCCATTGTCCGCCGTGTCCATGTGCTCGGCTGTGTCCCTGTAGAATAAAGCGGTTGTCAGCTGAGATTTTTTAGCCTCTCGGCCATACGACAACAGTGTCTCGATGTAGGCTCGATAGGGGTACGTGTTGGTGGAGTCACTGATGAGTTTGTCGCTGAGAAAAATATCCACCTGCTGAAACATCGAGTGCAGCCAAAGATTCGTCGGACCCACCGTTGCTTGGTCAGCGATTCTCGTGCCAGCTCCATTGACCACCTTGGCTTTCACATACAAGTAGGTATGGGCTAAATCCACATAGGCCGTATCCGCATTACTGATGGTGAACTCGATGGGCCCGGTTTCGTTGATGCTGGAGAGCGGGAGATGCTCCACCCATAATCCTTGTTCGACACTGGTTTGTGTGGGCGGCACGGTCAACAAATCAAATTCACTGTTGGTGGAGGGGCAGGACTCGGCGTGGATTAAGGACATGTTTTAAGGAAAGATATCCTTTGTCTTCTTGGATGTGCGTCGTCGCTGGGTCGGTCGTCGACTGGTGCGTGGTCTCGGTAGGGCAGCTCTTTTATTCCCTACGGTGCGTTGTGCTTTGGCCACCAAGACGCCTCCCGCTTCTTTGGCCCGTCGTTTCAAGGCTTGTCGGGGTGCCGTGCCCCCCAAGACATCACCGGCCACTTGCAGTCCACTGCGTACCGCTTGTTTGCCGATTGCTTTCACCCCACGCGTCACCAAGGGCAGGAACGTTTTCACAATGCTGCCGAGTATGTTCCCCAGTCCATGTCCTCGTTGCATGCGTGCACCGCTAAAGACCGGAAAGCCACCCCCGGCCTGTTGGGCATAATAGTCGGTATAGCTGCGTGCATCGCACTCGTAAGGTACTTTCATTATGCAAAGTGGGGAGCACGTGCTTGTCGAAAATGAAGTGTCAGCACCACTTTTCCTCGTTCGAATGCCACAGGTCGTCCCGTGTCATCTCTTATATCCACCGTGATCGTGTTGATGTCGGTATGTCGTACGGGCAGGTACATGATATGGTTGAAACTGTGGGTGACTTGACCTCCATACTTCTTTTTAATGGGGACCACCCGTAACAGAGGTGTGTTGATATCGCCCACGATGTGGTTGTCCACCACGTCCGAGTAGACGTAGAGTCCGTACATACCCGACTTCATATCCATCGGCATCTCGCCATGGTGTTGGTTGGGACCAGCGAACGTCTGTAGATCGAAACCCAGCATTTGCTGTAGTGTAGGACTGAGTTTCACATTCACGGTATCGGTGACGGTAAGCTGTGCCTTGTCGTTGTGTACGTTGACATCGAAGAACACGTTTCTCTTGAAGCGCAAGGCTATCAGGCGTGTTGCACTATCCGTCACCCCCCGTAGCGCCTTATCATGCATCAGTCTTGACAGCCCACCCATGAACTCTTTGGGGGTATCGTATTGGCCTTCGGGCAGGGTGAGCCGGGTGTTTTTGCCTTCGTAGGTGACCTCGTACCACACTCCATTGGCTCGCACGTTGTACCAAGAGTAAGGGTATTGGACATCCACGAGGGCACATTCCCACCGGCCAGGTAAATGTAACGGTTGCGGTAACTGGGTGACGTACTTGGCCACGGTGTTGTCAGGAAACACATCCAGCGAACTGTTACTGGGTAGGGTCAGGTAAAACATGGCGACTGAGCTGTCCTGCTGCTGCTGTTGGTTTTAATAGGTCTTCCAGGCCTTGGGCGGTTGTGTGCGGCGTCGTGTTCGTCGCGGTGACTTGCTACGTGTCACGGCTCTGGAGATGTGGGGTGTCTTGATCAAGGGTGTTTTTTTATAGGCGCGAAAAGAAAGTGCCCGTTGTGGTGGTGTTTTGGGGGGTGACTCCGGTTCCCATTCGGCTTCCCAAGAAGGTAGTGGGCCACTCGGTGATTGCTGGGTTTGCTGCATAAAGGCCCAGCGGTGGGGGTTCCCCACCAATTCCTGTGGTACATGCATGTCTTTCAAGCCTTGAGCGAAGACCTCCCATCCTCGAGGATCGGTGTGCGATCTGCGTTGACGCATCAGATCATTCACTAAATCCGTCATGTGGGTGCCGGGGACCACCTGATTCTGTACCAGGAGTTCGCCTTTATCATTCCAAGTCATGTTAGGATTCTGTTTCATCCGTTGTAATACCAGGCCAGCTTGTTTCTTGAACGAGGCAGGTACACTCTTCAGCACTTCGTCTTCCACCCACTGTGGGGCTGTGGGGGCTACCTCACCCGGCTGTTGGAGCGGTGCTGAGGTCAGCGGTCTGTCACGTGGTGGTGGTGGTGGTGGTGGTGGTGGTGCTGTTGCTGGGGTAGACAGGGTTTTGTATTGGTCCATGAACGTCATGTACCGTTGAAGCGTCTCATTGTACCGTTGTACTTTCTCACTGTCGCTTAACCCCGGTCTCTGTAAGATCTGTTGCATCTCTCCATCGAGGCTGTTTATGGTCTTCACCGTAGGTGGGACAGGGTAGGGTGATTGGAGGTTTTGCAGGAACCGTGGTTCGACGAGGACCATTTTTTTCGTGTGGTTCATTGTCGGCCGAAGAGTCCACCCAATACTGGACCCAACACGGAAGCGGCCAACGGTGCTAAGATGGCCCCGAGAAAGCCGCCTTTCTGTAACACCTTTTTCTTTTGTGTTTGAGGGACCCGCTTGTGGACTAGGGTTCGGAGACCTGTCTTATGCTTGGCCAACTTGGTCTTCTGAGCCGGAGTCAGTGGTACGTTGCCTTTTAACAGATTGTACCCGATCTCGCACAGACAGCGTACAAGGTCAGGGTCCGCACCGCGTACAATGGTTCGGACTAACTCGGGTGGGGCCGTCTTCAATACACGGAGCGTGGGAGCGTGCTTCCGTACTCGCGCAGACATCCTGTACAACTAATGCTAGAACCCACAACTCTGCCCTTTTTATCCACCTCACAGACAAAGTCAACCCTGCTGTGGTATTCATTCTTTTTATTATTCCCCATCATCAAACACACAGACCCCAGCTGGGGGCGCCACTGTGGGTGTGTTTACATTATTTTTGCATGTACACGTGGTGGGTCTCTCCGGGAAAGATGCCGGTCCGTAGTCGAAGGTGGTCGGGGGTGGCTTGCTTGAGGTAGAAGAGCATATACCCGTGCTGAGGGGTTGTGGCATCTTTGAAGGCTTCCAACGCAAACGGTGTGCGGCCGGGATACATCTGTCTCGCCAGGTACAGCAGTTGAGTGGTATCTCTCGGGTTTTTGAAGACCACCAGGTAGTGGGCATTTAAGCTGATATTCCGATGTTCTTTGTTTTTACTGAACAGATTCTGCACAATGTAGATGATGCTGAGCCGTCGATGATGGCTGCCTTTGGTAAAGAGTTGGGTGACCCGTGCATCCGTCTCCGCCATGAGATCATCCAGAACCACCAAGGTGTCGGGTTCCAAATCGGCCAGGTTGGGTAGGCCTTCCACGAACGTGATGTGGGGCATTGCTGCATACGCTTCCTGCCATTCTCCGTAACACCACACGACTCGGGCAATGGGTGGAGTGATCATGCTGTCGGCGTGTTGAAGGAGCTTCCTGACGAAGTGCGTTTTGCCGGAGCCCGTCGGTCCTGCGATGACGCAAGTGAAGGGATGCTGCCACCCAGGGTCCATGGTTTGAGGTCTATCCGTTGTCGTGGTAACCCGCTTTTGTAAATTTCGTACGAGTGAACTGGAGTGGTGGCGGGTACAACGTCGGTCGTCGTTGTCTGTTCACGTTCAGAGATGGTGGTGGGGGTGGGTACAACGTGGGTGGACGGTTCACTGTGAGGGATGAAATCCGGTGGGTCTTGAGACGTAGTAGATGTAAGTGTAGAGCTCGACGTGGCTTGTACGCGGGGTGTGGTGGTGGTGGTGACTGGGTTGGATACGACTGGTGCTCTCTGTAGACCCGTTTCACTGATGGGTGGTGTTCTCAGTTGGTTAAGTAACGTACTGACATAGGCTACGTCGTAAAACACACCTCCGTACAACACACTCAGCAGGGTTAGCAATAGCACCCCAAAGACCACTTGCGCTTTGCGCGTTTTGCGAGACGCTGTCTTCGGAGGCAGCTGCTGTTGGTCCATAGCACTGGGGTCGGACGTGGAATGAAGGAGGACGGCAGTGGTGTCTGGCTTTATAGTCGTTTCACCTGGTTGGCCGCGACCCAGGAATTGAAGGAACTGGGCCAGCCTTGCCATTTTACGAAATGAAACAGTTTGCCACGTCGACGTTCCGTTTTCAAAATCTGCTCCACCGTGTAGTAGTCTTGCTGTGTTTTTACAACAGGCTGTAATTCCGTGTCGTAAAACGTCCCCAGCAACGTTTCCCCTTGGAGATCTTCCAGTTCATAGACTCGCCGCTGTCGGGGTAGGCGCCGTTTAATCAGGAAGTGCTCATCGCTCCAGTTGGGCAAGTAACTTTTCTCGAACTTGCCCTTGACTTTACTGATCCGTACGATGTTCACCAGTTTCGGGAGAACATCGATGTACCGCCTTGTATTCTTATAGGTGAAATATTTATACATGCGGCCTTTGAATGTCCTGTTGAACCTCTCCACCACGGAAGCCTTGGTCTCGTTGTACGTATGGAAGAAAAACACCTTCTGTTTCTTGAGAAAGGCTTGGAACGGTCTGTTGAGGAATTCCGTGCCTTCGTCGGTTTGCAAATACAAAGGTTTGCGCCCGGTCTTGAAGATGTCTTTGAACGCCGCTATGAGATTTGCCCCCGTTTTCGTCCGGATGGGTACCACCCACGCATACTTGGATAGGATATCGATGCACGTCAAGATATACCGATTCTCATCGTTGTGTTTGGCAAAGGCGCTCATATCCACCAAATCCGCTTGCCACTGGGCATCTATTCCTCCCACGATGACCCGGTTCCGTAGAAAATGGCGACGGACAGATCGATGTAAGGTATAGGTGTCTTGTCTTCTTAACCAATCTCGGACTTGGGCACGTTGTACCCCCTGGGGTTTGGCCGCTCGATAGAGAGCCGACAATGCACTATAGGCTGCCGGACTGTCGGGACTGTAGTATAAGTTATCCAACACCTTCTCCCAGCGCTTCATGGTGACAAAATGATGATGGACCCTGGCTCTATCGTTTATTTATAACGGGTATATCTTGGGCTGGAGTTTCTTTCTGATTTTCTTCGTGGACTTCCACAGTGGCCATGGTCAATGACCAGTCCAACTCGTCTGATGACCGCTTGATAAGCACTTCATCCACATCCACCACGGCATCTTCCAATGCAGACCATAGATCAGGGTGAAGGGTAAAATGCACTGTACCTCCATCTAGCCGAGCCAATTGAGCAAAGAAAGGGCCGCGTCGGATGTACACATCGTGACACAAGTGGATGAGGTCGCCGTCCAGTTCACCAGACAACACCCGTTTGAATTTGGTCCAGCCCTCCCGGGACAGACGAATGTGAGCCGGGCACGGTTGTGTAGGGTCCGCATCACAGACGTCTCCCACCTCCTCCATGATATCGACCTTATCCGCATACACGTGCAGGAAAACCTCGGGGGTCAAGCTGAAATACGCCAGTACTATATGCTCCGTCATGGTCAGTACGTGAATGGTACCAGATTTCACTGTCTCTCGTATTTATAGGGAGAACCCCGTGAGATCAAAGGATCAGGTGGTCATGTCATTGGGCTGACTGAGTCTAGCGGGGTAATCAATGGCATCGTCGTCGGGTTCATGTAGTTGTTCATGGGGTTCAGCCAGGGCGTCCTCCATAGCACGAGCCCATGCCAATTGGTCGGGTGATCGGTCGTCCGGTGTAAACAACTGGTCCAAAATAGGCACTACTTTCTCCAAGGCTGACCACACCGAGGAAGTGAGGCTGATACTGCGCGTAGGCTCTTGGTAGTGACCCAGACGTATGTGGCCGGGCGGGTCGGAATATACGTAGATGGCATTGTCCAGGTGGATGACGTCTCCGTCCAACTCACCGCTCAACACCCGTTTAAACTTAGTCCAGCCATCACGCTGTAGTGTCACCGGATTCGATAGCTTCTCAGCGGGGGTCCAGTAAATCGCTTGATCGTCTTTCACCAGCGTGACTTCATCTTGATAAATGTATAACCTCACACTGGGTGTAAGATACAGGATAGCGCGTAGTGACATGCTTGGTCCAAATGTCGAAAGGAGAATGACACACACTCTGTCTCATCCCTCGTATTTATAGTGTCAATACCACAGCGCCAGGGTCAATAAGGCACAGACTAGTATGAGGCCAACCAGCCGGCACTGGTTCCGGCGTGAGCGCTCCTGGTCCATAGCGCGAGCATCAAGGATGGCTGTCATAGTCCAGTAGTGGTGAGTGATGGCACGCCTCTCCATCGAGTGCACTCTGTGGAGGACCGCTTCTGTGAACTCGTTCAGGATCTGGCGTCGTCCCTCGTTGTCGTCGCCATCTGCAAACATGGACCGGACCACTGCTCGGTAACCCGTGAATGAATTCACCACGGTGGCATACTGTAAAATGCGAGTCGCATGGGGCTGGATCTCCGCCATGGCTCTGTAGAAATGAAGGTGTGGGCTCCAGAGGGACATGTTTTATAGACCAGATGTAGCTCTACGGGTGTAGTCCGTGATACGTACTATTCTGATGGGTTAGTCCAAAAAAAGGGAGCAACAACAACAACACAGATTACAGATCAATCCTTTTATTATGCGTGAACAACATAGAAATGCATGTACTGACCTGTCTGTGGGAGGTTTCCCACAATGGCGTTCACCTTCGCGTCTTTTCGTGTACGTCCGTGTCTTTTCGTTAAAGTCCGTGTATCTTCGGTAAAGTCCGTAGGCATTGGGCAAGGAAGCTTTTTCCCGAGACCGAATCACCGCCAGACATGACTGCATCACCGCGGATGAATACATTCTTGGACTCACTCACACCACAGGTCGAGTGAGGTATCAAATTGAAGCATAGGTGAAGGAGCATTTAATGGACTGGGTGTGGGGTTGACATATCGATAAAAAATGGATATGACCTTGAACTGATCACGTGGCCTCCCCGTGATGACAAAACCCCAGAACCAAGTCAGTACATGCATTCCATACAGGCAGAATGCAGGCAGGCAGACAGGAAGGCAGGCAGGGAGGCAGGCAGGCAGGCAGGCAGACAGGTCAGGTAAGTCAGATTGAATACACCCCTTTCCCTAAAAATCGACTCCTCTTATACGTTTTTCTATAATCCGCCATCTTATCCCACCGGCGGCCATTTTATCCCACACCGCCGCCATTTTATCCCACCGGCGGCCATTTTATCCCACACCGCCGCCATTTTATCCCACACCGTCGGCTTGCACTCACTGACACCGCCGCCATTTTATCCCACACCGCCGCCATTTTATCCCACACCGCCGCCATTTTATCCCACACGGCCGCCATTTTATCCCACACCGCCGCCATTTTATCCCACACCGCCGCCATTTTATCCCACACCGCCGCCATTTTAATGGCGGCCATTTTATCCCACCGGCGGCCATTTTATCCCACACCGCCGCCATTTTATCCCACACCGCGGCCATTTTATCCCACCGGCGGCCATTTAATCCCACACCGGCGGCCATTTTATCCCACCGGCAGCCATTTTATCCCACCGGCGGCCATTTTATCCCACACCGCGGCCATTTTATCCCACACCGCCGCCATTTTATCCCACCGGCGGCCATTTTATCCCACACCGGCGGCCATTTTATCCCACACCGCCGCCATTTTATCCCACACCGCCGCCATTTTATCCCACACCCGCCATTTTATCCCACAGCCGCCATCTTATCCCACCATCCACACCCCCCCATCTTGACCCTCCACACACCATCCACCAATCAGAATCACGCTTACAAACAAACAATTGTGACGTCAGAGTTACATCCGGGTGAAATAATAATGAATTTAGCCTTTGTACACTACTAATCGGTATCATATTGGTTCTAATGTTCCATGATGTAAAGTCATCGTTTTTTTTTATCTGTTAAACATAACTGGAAAGTCAAATGGATTCAGGCATGGAGAATGTTTTTTTCAATATCGATGCGTGCTTATAAATGAGAAACAAACGTGAAAATAGAACCATAAATCTGCATACATTATGTTCGAATTATTTCCTGGAAAATGCTTAGAACGCATCTCCGGAGATCTAGGAATTCGGACCCTCGCCTGTTGGGCTATGAGGATTTCCTTGTCTTATCTTTTTGTGATTGAACCGTATCGGCAGGCATCCATGAACTAAATGCCATCGTTTTGTATGTTTTAAATATAACTAGAAAGCCAAATGGATGCAGGCATGAGGTGCGACTTTTTCAATATCGATGCGTGCTTATAATTGCGGGAAAATCGTGAAAATAGAACCATAAATCTGCATACATTATGATCAGTTTTATTTCCGGGAAAACGATCAGAACGCATCTCCGGCGATCTAGGAACCGGGAGCTTCCGGGGCCTAGGCGGCCCCTGGACCCTCGCCTGTTGGGCTGTGATAGTCGACCCCACCCCCCGCCAATTCCTATGAATTTTGGCTGGATCCGCCCTTGATCTCCCAGTCGACAAGATTATCATTCACACAACGAGTCGATTATAGTCATATACTGAATTTATCATTCGAAAAAAATGCAGTTGGCAGATGTCGAAAATATTCTGTCAAAATGCGCCAGAACGCGCCATATGGCATCTAAATTTTCAAAAAAAAATCCGGGGGGACATGCGTCCGGACCCCACTGGTGGGGCTTCGCGCCTCTGGCGCTCGCATTAGGAGTTCCTATGGTTGGCCATCCCTGCCAGAATTCGTCATTTAGAGGCTGCCTCTAAATAATATATACCATGGTATAAAATGCCAAGCCTGCCATAATTCGTATTTAGAGGCTGCCTCTAATTATTTTGTACCATGGTATAAAATGCCGAGCCTGCCATAATTCGTATTTAGAGGCTGCCTCTAATTATTTTGTATCATGGTATAAAATCGCCAAGCCTGCCATAATTCTTATTTAGAGGATGCCTCTAATTCATTTTAGCCGTAAGTCATAAACAACTCGATGCCATATCAAGAATATTAAATTTGACCAATGAGTAAACTTGTAACAAGCGTAGAGATATGGCACCAATTTGTGAAAGCGCATATCATTGGTGGAAGTAATAAGAAGGCGAAAATTTACGACTTACGGCTAAAATGAATTAGAGGCATCCTCTAAATAGGAATTATGGCAGGCTTGGCGATTTTATACCATGGTACAAAATAATTAGAGGCAGCCTCTAAATACGAATTGTGGCAGGCTTGGCGATTTACAGGCATCCTCTAAATAGGGATTATGGCAGGCTCGGCATTTTATACCATGGTACAAAATAATTAGAGGCAGCCTCTAAATACGAATTATGGCAGGCTTGGCATTTTATACCATGGTATATATTATTTAGAGGCAGCCTCTAAATGACGAATTCTGGCAGGGATGGCCAACCATAAGTTCCGCAATATTCTCTACCGACCTCCCCCCGTTGCCAAACCAGCCTACGGGCTTGACCAGTATGAACAATGAGCGGAAAATAGTATGCATATGTGTTCCATAACATATCATATTTTTTTAAGGGGGGGGGGGATGGCAAAACTGGAGGGGAAATGTCTTTGGGGGGGGGGGGGTGTCTAACATTCCTTCAGACGAACGTTCACGTGTCGGCATTTTCTCCGGGAAGGTCAGTGTCACCTTCTCACAGAGTTATCGACCTTGATGTGATCTGCCAACTAGAGTTATCGAACTTGATGTGCTCTGGGGACGATCAACCTGTTACATCTGGGTCATCTATACGTTGTAAGACTGGATGGCGAAGTGTACGCAAATGGAGGACGTTGAGAGAATTGGTTGTCCTGAATTTAGAGAAACGTTGAAAGAGAGCAATGTATTTTTAATAACAGAAGCCAAAACAGGTGACGATGACAATCTGATGATGGAAGATGAGTTTCAAAAATTAGGTTATAATATTTACGCAGAATATATAAAGAGTAAGCAGAAGTTCAGTGTTGTTAAATGTGGTGGTATGATTATCTGTAATAGCAGTGAATTTATGCAACACGTTAGGTCAATACTAGACCTAATAGTTCTCTCGCCGCTAAAGGAAGATCCTCCTTTAGCGGGGAGAGAACTACTAGGTCTAGGCCAATACAAAGTAAATCTAAATATGTGTTATGGTTGGAGATAAGTAAGAACTTGTATGGATATGAGAAGGATATATTGCTGCTGGACTTGAGGGATGTCCATGTCATTTGTGATGCCATTGTTGACGTCATCAATAGGAGTAGTACCCAAAGAAAGCATTTTGGGGGTGTGAAGGAAAGTGTTTGTGGTAGAGATGGACCCTTCTTTCTTTATTGCACCATGTAAGCGTCCTGTCTGTGTCTTGTGCGCTGTCCTGCGTGTTTTATAGAGTGGATGGAGGGTGTCTGGTTCCATGCTGCAAGTAGCAGGAACACAACTGGGCTGGGTGGTTCAGTTGGTTCGTCGTGATATAGCTGAAATATTGTTGAAAGCGACGTTAAATTCCATTCACTCACTCACTCAACCATCCGTGGACCGAATGCGTCGTGTGAGGTGTCATCTTGTAGCAACACACGCCAACTCCAGGCTTAGCGTTTCAACGCCCTGGTAAAATAACTCAGAAGCTCTGATTTTCTAGATATTCCATGGAATTGTCACTAATTCATCGAAATGCAGACTCCCTTCAACGGCCGTTGTTACGGCTTAACGCCCTATATGTACCTTAACGCCCGTCTCAACGCCTTAACGCCCGTTTCAACGCCTGATCTTAACGCACTATCCTAACGCCCTAACGCGCATAGATCAGTCAATCGGCGGGCTGGGGAAGTAACCAATCAGTGCAACCATAATGGCATTCGCGGCGTACAAACCGCGACATGTGAAAGCTCATTATGTCCATCATATGTCCATCATAATCAAAGTTGGTCAGGATGGCCGAGTGGTCTAATGCGCCAGACTTCAGTGCTGGTCCACATATGTGGGACTTGGGATCCAATCCCACTTCTGACACACACCTTTTTCGTTATTCTTCGCCATGTTGTAAAACCATTGTACAAATATAGCACTATAATTATGACCACGATAACCAGCGTTGGGCAGGATGGCCTAGTGGTCTGAGGCGGCAGTCTCAAGATCTATGAAATTGTCTTCTCCGGGGTATGGTCATACTGGTCTGCACATGGAGGCGTGGGTTCGAATCCCACTCCTGACTCGTATCTTTTTACTGGTCACACGGAGTCATATAAATGAGAATGTTGTTATTGCTGAGATAGTGTAGTCTCTCAATTTTGGGTAAATAAAAGTCAAGGGAAGTAATCCAGTTTAGTAGTACAGAAAGCAGAAACTATCGGGGTTAATTTTTAGAGAAATTTTCTGGAAAACCCCTGTTCTATTTATAGATCACTTTGGAGTAGTAGAGAAAGGGGAGTTTCGAAGGTGGCCGTGTTCGCTCTGGCTACCTGGTAGAGTTACCGGTACAGCGTATCCGGAAGTGTCACCACAGAGGTCATATGCAAATTTTTTATGTCAACTTGGGGTCGCGGTGGACCAACGTCGCAACGCCTATGTTAACACCTTAATGCTTTATCTTAACGCCATAACGCCCTAGCATAACGCCTTGACGCAGTGATGTAGACAGATGATAGAACAACAACAACAACAACAAGGATGACAGGTCAATTATGTTATTAGCCCCTCCAGTATATCATACTCATGCAGGGGGAGCTGCGTTGAGTATGTTTACAATTCAAGTAGGCTCTTGTTCGATTAGGAACCGTCGTTTGAGAAAGTTTAATCTTCGACCGGAATCGCTTTTGGCCTAAGAGTCGTCGTACTGTAACGGAAGCATGTCCTGAAATACTTGTTCGCACATTTGGGGTGCAGTAAGTAAAGTGGTCATTATTGAGGTCCGCAGGGATATATTTGAGAGATTGAGGTTCTATATCATATCCAAAGATGGAGTGTAGGGTGTCATCTTGAAGCTCATCTTGAGTGAGTCCCATGTCATCTGCGACGTCATTGGTGATGTCATAAGTACGAGTGGTAGCAAAATTTTGATTAGTCGACCAATAAATATGGACTGATAATCCTATATGTACAGACACCACCACCACACACCACCATCACCACCACCAGGCGTTGACGCCCGGTAGTGGTGGTAGCTCCTGTGGGGCGGAACTCTTGGATCGGAGCTCTTGGAGCACGAAGCTCTTGGAGCGCAGAGCCCAGATGTGACTTCGTCCTACGCATGCGCACGCCCCTGTACCCTATAGCCCGTAGGGCAAAGGGCACACCAGGGTAGCTGACTGCAAAGATAATCTAGGCAGTGCGTTGTTTGAAGATTTCACAATTTCTGCCTGAATGTTTACATGTACTGATACACTGTACGTAAACTGAGGGTGTGGTGAATAAAACATTATTTAGTCATTAAAAGGTCATGACAGCTGATAGAGTGAAGTAATTGAGTGTGATGTATTAAAATCACAAAATATAAGAGATAGATAGCTGTTTATTGTATCTCGGTAAAAAAATGTGTTAAACTGATGAAAATGTCCAACAATAATTCCCAATTGTGTGGCCATTTTGAACTCATCAAAGCTGGCCTGTCTGTAATATTGTCACGGTACATTTACTGAACATCAGTATCATGCACCTTTCATGTAAAAGTGTTCACCATGTGAAATAGAAATGCTTACAAAGGGTAGGCGATTGGTTTAGGTCAACACATTTTACCCAATAACGTTACACAATAACGTCGCGCCAACCGTGCATTTATTACACGTTATAGCACGATTATGCGAAATCAACATGCGTCAAGTGCAGGTGTTCATTGGGAAATTCCATTTCACAAGTCTGCATTCACACAAGTAACAATTGAAAGAAAGAAAAAACAACAAAATACTAACAAATAAATTACAAACAAACAAAGAAGAAATTTCTTCATCAAGTTTAACTGTTGTTTCCAACATGAAATTGAGTAACAAAGCGACACAAATAGACATATATATCCACGTAATTTCCACACAGCTGACAGTATCACTCCCCATTTGAGAGCCCACATAAACTCGTCGACTGACATCGGCACGATGCCAACCGAGACGGGAGCATCAGTGGATGAGTTTTTCTCGAGAAAGGGGAGAAAGGTTGTCAAAGTTTAAAATATGTGTTCAACCTTTCATTATAAATCTTTGCTGATAATCAATTTGGGTAGTGCAATAGAATAGAAATAATGTTTTGATAGGCGTGCTCAATGGTTATTTTACGCACGGTTAGTGTGGGAAAGTTTTATAAACTTGCCCTAAAATATAAACTTTCCCACACTAACATTATTTCTTAAATTTATATTGCAGTTTTTACGAAAAAAACCCCACATAAATACAAAATTAAAAAAATCTTATATGGTTAATTTGGACCCTCGTCTCATTACCCACAGTTGCCAGCCCTTTGGGTTATTTGATGGAATGCATATTATCAATAAATTATAAAAATTAATAAATATAATTTTACACAAAATCTTTCAAATAACTGCTTCTCTCATCTTAGACTCCAATAGAGTCATTCCTATTGATATCAAGCCGAACAAAATATAGTTTTTTTTTATTTTCTACTATATACTGATCTCTATTGGTGTATGTACATTCAGTACGTTTTTTTCGGGGTTCCAAACATGGATCATTCTCAAAGGTGTCCCAAATGATTTCATTGCGAGTAACGGGAATCGATCTGTACAGGTGAGCTTAATTGATATTATGGCCGCTCTCGATTATGACCGTTCCGTTTTCTTTCACGCACAATTTTCACGGAATTGAACAAAATTTTATTGGTTTTAAAAGATGATATCTGCTGACAACTTTTCAAAATTTTCAAAGGAACTTTATCATATTTTTTTCGTTTCAAATTCTCTCCGGAGATTTCGAATTCAAGCCATAGAAATAAAAGAAAAATGCCTAAACCATCTTTTATGCATCGCACCAGTTCTCCTCTAGAATTCTGTCATCCATCGTTGTCGATTTGAATGATTATCTCGAATTAAGGGACTGGAAAACAAATGCCATTCCATACAACTGGAATACAAATGCAAATATTTAACATCACTCAAAGACACTGTTGAGGTGCCTAAAGTAGACCAAGTTTCGGATTCCTCACACCAAAATCTTTCAAAACGGAAAGAAATTTGGCCATTGAACCGAGTGATGTCCGACTAATATATACACGATCGATTCAGATGAATGATTTTCATAGTTTTTGCCTAAACGGCCATAATAGGAATGTTGTTCACTCGTGGATCCCATAAAAAAAAGTGTTGTTGTTTTCTTCATCTGAGAGACAGGCGTGACCTAAACCAGCTTCTAGACACGATAAGCATATCGAAGCTACTTCCTGATAAACAGATTTCTCTCCCAGAGATATCATCTAGTTGTTTGAAAAAGATTTAAAAACCTCCAAATGTCGGTCATAATACCAAGATTCGCCGTAGATGACTAAGGTGTTTGAAACCCTTTCGATGTGATCCTTTACAAGATTATCGAACATATATTTCGATGACCAAGGTGCTCCAAGTAAACAAGCTTCAAAGCTGTTATCACATATCATGAGCGGCCAAAGCGGTGGGGTTGGCTTCCACATCCACATTTAAGAAGGTGAGGGCCTCCCATTTTTGATATCGCAATTTTGTGGAAAAAGCCTGAGGTGACATGTCAAGTTGATGACTGTCAAATCAAGAGGTTCTTTCTTCCAATTACCGTACCGACAAATGGCAGGGTTAATGCAATCTGTTTTTGAGAAGCAAATTCACGCAGTTTTATATCCTCAATATTAACTCGTTTGTAATCTTAATTAACGTCAGATAATTTCGTAGAAATACCCGTGAGTCAAAGTGTGCGAACCGTCGCCTGAAGTGTTGAGACACCCCCACCCACCCCACACACGCCCCAATACTCAAGGAACTTCCGCCTCTGCATACGATGACATGGGGTCTTCAAACAATTGCTAAGTTATTCTCTCATATGCATATTCCTATGTGCCAGTAGTATATAAAGTGGAAATCTAGCATTTGAAGAGGCGTGGTTCGTATTGAACCTCTCGTGGTGTATACAATAATACTGCTGTGCTGTCCACGTTGAGTGGTAACGTCGAGGTGCTCCTGCGCAGTTGAAGAGTAATAGAGAAATGGTATTTTCGGATGGGCATGAGCAGGTTTGGGCGATATGTGGGTCATCATGGGTCCAAATGTGGCGTGCATGGTGTCGTATCGAAGCTATCGTGTTGTATAATAAGACTGGGTGCTATTCAGCTCTTGTGGTGATGTCATGGTGTGCATGAGGAGTCGAGAATTGAGAGAGAGATGCCGGGATAGGTTCGGAAGTATTTTCCTTCTCGTGAGTGCGATTTTCATCCCTTGATCAAATTAACGTTGGAGTCTTTTCCCCATAATTCATGACATTTGGGGACCCCCCTAATTTGGATGAACTTTTTCAACCGAGTTAAATTCTGTTCCGGTGGTATATTCATGAGGTGACTCAGGCCGCCATGTGCCCTATGTCATAATCTAGGAGCATGGACTAGCTACAGAAATCAGCATTGAATTTCAGTTATTATCTTTAGGATGGCCTGCAATTTTCCCCCCAAATCTATATACCCCATAATTTGAGTGAACTTTTTCAGCTTAGATCCTTCCTATTCTGTTATTATAGACCCAAATATCTGTTCAGGCCACCCTGTGCCTTATGTCATGGCTTAGTTATATTGGCTAGCTACAAAATCCCACATTGAATTCCAGTTATTATCCGTAGGCCAGAAATTCTAGTAACCCCATAATTCGGATAAACTTTTCCATGTGAGTTTCTTTCTGTTCCGGTAGTATACTGCCATAAGGAGACTCAGGCCATCATGTGCCATATGCCATAATCTAGGAGCATTGGCTAGCTACAGATATTAACACTAAATTCCAGTTATTATCCTTAGCATGGCCTGCAATTTTTCCCCCGAAAAACCGGTACCCCATAATTTGAGGGAATTTTTTCAGCTTAGATCCTTCCTCTTCTGTTACTATAGACCCAAATGTCTGTTCAGGCCACCCTGTGTCCTATGTCATTGCCTAGATATATTGACTAGCTACAAAATCCCACATTGACTTTTAGTTATTATCCGAAGCATGGCAGGCAATTCTCACATGACATTCGGGCACCCCCATAATTTGGATAAACTTTTTCAGTTGAGATATTTTCTGTTCCGGAAGTATAACGTCATAAATTGATTCAGGCCACCATGCGCCCTATGCCATAGCCTAGGAGAATTAACATTAAACTCAATAATGAGGGTAAAAATATCACTCGCCTTTTATCCTCATCGCCGGCAACGGGTCACGTGATGCTTTTATTCTTAGCTAACAAAGAGACTACTAAAAAATAGACGTAACTCGACCCGGTAACCCGACCATGACCCCTTAAAGGTCGATGCGACCCAGGTCATGACGACCCCGACCCTAATTACGTAACACTGTTACGCTAACCCGCCCAATTAGGTCGTTGTTTTACCTGGATCTTGAGCGTCAAGTCTGATCGACTTCTCCTCCTGCCCCTGAATTGCTTGTTCTGCTTCCGGTTTGTTTCTACCATCCGTCTTTATACCAATGAGTGTCCTTTGATTTCTCTCAATGTCTGTCAAGCTTATGTTCGAACACATTAAGGGATCTGGCAGTTACAGTATCATCCGGTAGTGCATTCCATGGATTAACCATCCTGAATGCAAAGGAGTTGCCGCGGACATCGAGTCCATGACTTCTATTATAGAGAGATAAGATGTGTCCTCGGTTGTATCCAGTAAATTGCCTGTTCAATAAGCCACATTTCACACAGTCAATGTTGTTTAGAATTTTGTAAATCTCACACAGTCAATGTTGTTTAGAATTTTGTAAATCTGGATCATGTCCACTCTTTGTATACGGTATTCTAAGGTGGGGAGGTTTAGCCTCTGCAATCTTCTGTGATACGGTAGATTAGCCAGATTTGAAATCATTTTGGTCGCCCTTCTTTGCACACGCTCAGTTTTTTCCCTGTCACACTCAAAACGGGGGGACAGTTCGCATACTCAAGTCTGGAGCGCACTAAACTCTTAAAGAGTGTCATGAAAAGATCAGGGTTAATTCGACGTATTTTCGAGTGACCTCGACCTACTTTCGAGTGACATCGACCCACTTTCGAGTGAGCTCGACCTACTTTCGAGTGGCCTTGACCTACTTTTGAGTGACCTCGACCCCATTACGTCACACGATGACGTCAAACGCGTCATACGTGACCTAGATACCGACATCAGGGCGCTTCTACTACTCACGCAAAATCTAGATGGAAGTTGTTTTACTGATCAACACCTCTGCTATACTCACAGCACAAAATTTAGAGTGGTCACAGGCCAACGTTTTGAGATAGGAACACCATAAAAAAATCTATATCACATTGTCATGCCAATTGTGCACATTGCAAAGTGCGCAAAAAGTCAGTTGAGACTTTAAATAAAGAACATCGCACGCTATTGCGGCCTTTTGGCCCATTTTTCAACTTTTACCAGTCCGACCATTACAAACCACGTGACTTCAATGGCATTGGGTGGACTGCCAAATATCTAACAAGCGCTGCCGCATGAGTAAGGCCACACTGTTCTCGGTCAGCGTTTCACATTAATCTGCGGAGAAAAATTTAAACTTAATTAATCTAAAAAAAGTTGATTCGTCGATGGCAGGTCGTTACATGTTGACTGTGTTAATATTTGCACCAGCTATGTATATATTATATCAGTGAAAACATAATATCATCCGACAATAATGCGAAGTCGATCTTCCGCTTCCAACTTCTAGCAACTTGATTCCTCATCCTGTCCAGTAATGTCGAGATTTCATCAGCATCCATGTCTGTGAAATGTTGACGCAGTGTCATTACATCCACCGATTCGCCCATCTTGTTTTCCATCGAGATGTTTGGACCAACATCTACAATTGCCGGGAGCCAACACACCTTGCCGCAAAAAAAAAAACAAAAAAATTAATCCAGCCGAGCCTGGTATCACCACAAATCTACCCCTACTGCACCTACAAAGAGCACACCATTGGGGACTTTTGGCGCAAGATTCTATTGACAATGTTATTACTTTGGAGACTTGGTACCGCCTGACATACCTTCAGCTAATAGGGCTTGGTATGTCGTAGTATCAATCGAACACCCAGTTCTCTTCCATTTGTAAAATCTCTGTCGGCATGAGTTGCAAATCAAGCCATCTTGCGAATGCGAAATATTACCCCAGTTTGACTGCTCAACCGATTTTCCGCATTTGGCCTTTTTTTCTTCGCTTGTCACAGCATGCACACAGCGACCATACCATTGTCGATTTCACCTTTTATTAGCCAGATTCAGAATCGTATATGTTTCAAGCGTCATACACAGCTTACTTTGAACAAATCAGATAAAAGTTAGATTTATAAACTCCTATTTGAGTAGAATATTCCTTGCTTTATTTGCAAGCAAATTGGTTCTTTTCATGCTGAGCTACTTTTATAACGGTACACATATTCGTAAATGCACAGAAAAATAATATCTTCAAAATCCATATTATTTTTCTAGTAGTGGTTACTATATTTATGTTCTTTCTCGTGTTCTGAATGTGCATCGAAATGGGGGACGGGAGTGACAATAAATAATGACAAAAAATGCGGTTAGCCCTTATGGGATTCGAACGCGATCGAAACATGCAAGAAGTTCAAAAATAGCGCTCTCTTAACCATTACACTACCGCGCAATGCGACGGGCGTGCTATCCTGAATTATTCCATTTAAAATCGCCAATTTTGAGGTGAAAACACCTCATATTTCAGTGTAAACATATGAAGGTGAACGGTAACCTGAACCAGCTCGATACAGCATACTCGCTGTTCAAATACGTAGTAGTAGACCAAATCTGGTTCTGGTTATCGTTTATCGTCATATGTTTACAGAGAACAATAGGAATTTTCACCTCAGAATAAAGTGGTTTTGCACAAATGCATTACTTTACGGCCAGATTTGTTTTGAGAATCACGAGAATCAGTGCCTTGAATTTTTTCTAAGTATACAATATAATATTGTACTCTATGCCAATTGAACAATTTCTTGTAGTGAAAGTATTTTATTTTGGTACTTCTGTATTGCACCTGACCTGAGGCCATTTTCCCATCTAAAGATACAAGGTCCTTTACACAGATCTCAACAAAAATGTCACACTCATCCTTCGCGCGTGCGTTTGCCATTTGGTATCACACAAATCCGCATAATATATATCTCTGGTTCAAGGTCTGTTCATACGGCTTGCCTTGTAGATCTTTCAATGCACCTAACCTGTAGTGATAGTTGTCAAGAATTGGTAGAGATCGTAAAAATTGTAATTTTCGAAAAGTACGTTGAAGACACATATTTTAACATAATCTTGCTTAGTTTTGGTCGCGTATATGTGAAATTTGACTGTAATTTGACAATATTTCGTTAGAAAGTATCCCCTTTCTATCAGGATTTCAATTCAAGACATTGAAAACCCGGAAATTTCATCACATATGAATCGTCGATGAGGCGATCGGTGTCCCTGATTATGAAATAATCAGAGGATGCATTTTTGAAACAATAACGAAAAATATATATATATCCTCGTACATTTTGGCGTACGCTGCGCTCAAAATTTTACTTAGGTCTTCATGTCCAAATAAGCCAAAATTGGTACATACCACTGCTCAAGAACCCATAATAATAGCTGGCAGAGATCGTTGTACAGATGGTAGAGATCGTTTGAACTGATAAAGATCTCTTTGGATAAAGACCCTGATCAGGAAGCACTCATTGTTTTCATTCACAATGCGGCAGAATGGCAAATACGTGCGTAGTAATTCAAGGTTAGAAGTAAATAGCAATGACCGCTCCGCTGACTTTATGACAGTGGGATATTTCTCTTCGTGTGACTCGGTTGTCGGTAATAACGTAACTTACTATACAAAAAAAAATTAATCACCTAATATATTGAACATTTATGAGCTATTTCATCACCAGTAAAAATTTGTCAAAATAATGAAGTGCAAATACTCAATGTTTCGTTGCACAGATCGACAAAAATCTGGACTATACCCTCTCTGCGTTTCTGAACGTTCGAACTTGAACAGATTGGTTGAAACCAATGAACATCTTAACATGTTCTTCTTTATTCCTTGGTATAGTCTTTGGTCCAGTCATGATTTCGTTTTAAACGAAGAGTATTAAATGCAGTAAAATTGGTCATTGATTAACTAAACTAGGCAAGGCGAATATACTGTCTTCATCAAAATGGTTGGTGCATCGAGAAAGTTGATTTTTCTGGCGAATTTGGTGGATTCCGTGAATATTTCCTGTATATTCTTGAATCTACAGAGGATTTCTTATCCACAATCTATCTACAATGCATGGAAGTCTGGCAGTGTGCCTAGCATTAATATAGACACAATCCTGGAAATCATGATCACGTAGAAGCGCCCGTCACCTAAAAACACCATTTGTATTGATGTGTTTCAATCACGAAATATTTTCCCCGCAATTTATAAACCTGATGAACTCGGGAAATTCGAAATTGTCGAGGGAGAAAAGTTGCGTTTTACTGAAAAGTATATACGGGTACTATTTTAAAACATTTGTAGAAAAGATATATGTATGTGACAGGAACTGTGCAGATTGGCAAAAATAAGAGTTCAGAGTTTTAATTTTATAATTAGAAGTGATAAATTCATCCTAATATATTTTTTGAGAAAATGTGTATTTAATAAAACTCTTTTACCGAGAAGATTTAAAAAGCGCTGTCGTGATTCCGTCACGATTTGTTTGTGATTCCGTCACGGACTAGACTTAACCCCTGTGATGACCCAATCGCGCTTTTCTCTCGAGGAAAACAATCTTATCATCCTAGGGTACTGTATGTTAGTAAGAGATGTCATATAAGAATAATCAGATTGAAACAGATCAGCAACAAAATAGACAAACACTAGTCAAAACAAAGGACTTTTACTGTGATTCCGTCACGGACATTTCCAAAGAATATATAACGAAAAATCCGCAATATTTCAGAGGATATTATACCTTTTTGAAACTTGACAGCAATAACTAGGCTATAAGACGTAGAAAATATGCTTATATAGAATAAAATTTCAATAACCAGCGCTTCAAACTTTAAAAGTACCTTCCGAACCGTGATTCCGTCACACTGGAATTATATGAATTCTAATCGACCGCACGTTTAACAAGTAACAGTGGTTGTCTTTTCGAATTGAACAACTGTTTCCGGACATGGTGAGGTGTTTGTCCGTTTGCTTTTACTTTGAGTTTCTGTGTCGGACTTCACCGATAGACGTAAAACGTGATGTTATGGTTGCATAAAGATGTTGTAGATGCATGGAAAAGCGCGATATTGTCCGATATTTCCATACACAAAAAAAAGAAAAAGAAATGCAGCTTCGTGTGTATTGGGCATAGGGAGCGAAAACCCTTGGCACACTATTGACCTTCCAGACTAGTCCCAATATACTTCATCAAAATGGTTGGTGCATCGAGAATTTTGATGTTTTTCTGACGAATTTTGTGGATTCCGTGAATATTTTCCGTATATTCGTGAATCTACAAAGGATTTCTTATCCTGTTGAATTTTGATCCGCAATCTATCTGCATTGAAAATCTGGTAGTGTGCCTAGCATTAATATAGACAAAATCCTGGAAATATGATTCTAATCGACCGCACGTTTAACAAGTAACAGTGGTCGTCTTTTCGAATTGAACAACTGTTTCCGGACATGGTGCATGGGGTGTTTATCCGTTTGTTTTTATTTTGAGTTTCTGTGTCGGAAGTCACCGATAGACGTAAAACGTGATATTATGGTTGCATAAAGATGTTGTAGATGGAAAACCGGGATATTGTCCGATATTTCCACAAAAAAAAGAAAAGAAATGCAGCTTCGTGTGGATTGGGCATAGAGAGGGAAAACCCTTGTCACACTATTGACCCATCACCTTCCACAGATGTTCCATGCGATGCGAGCAGTAATCACTACATCTTCATCGTTCAAGCTTTGGAACGCAAACCCTCCCGCCACAATCGCGAAGAACAAATCTGAGCTCGGCAATGACACTGTATATTTAAACCACTGACTTTCTCTCAGATCTTGTCCTTGTCATGCTCATACTAGCCGCCCCATGGGCTTTAGTGCTCTTCTTCACGAATCGAACTTGATGCACATTGCAGCAACTTGTGAGACGCTGTAACGTCACTCGTGAGTGGATTAGAACACATTTTTTGAAGTCAGACCCTAGGCTATAGGTTTCAAGATTCTAACCATAAAGAACATGGGTTCCCGAGTGTGAAAGGAATAGGACCCAAACGTCGTCATATGACTGAAATATTGTTGAAAGCAACGTTAACCCTATCTGGCCTGAGCGATTTGGGGTGTACCGCAGCCTGGAGAGGGGCGGAAAGTGCCCCCTATATATTTTCGCTATCCTTTAGGCTGGACACTATATCTTTGGGTCATGCTTTACTGGAAAATGCAGAGAAATCCACGATGGTGGCCATGATGACGCCACAGTGACATCATTAAAAAAAGAGCATTTTTTGAACGATTTTTCGGTAAAATTTTCCAATTTTTTGTGTGTTTTCGTCGCAAAAAATGCATGATAAATGAGTAAATAATAATAATCTGATGTGAAATAAAATAGCTTATGCCCACTTTGCCTGGGAGAAAAGCGGGAATTTTGAATAAAAATGACGAAACGTCACTTTTCTGGTACGCCACATGGTCACTATTTTAATTTACCCATGATCCTCTGGTGGGGGTGGGGTAGCATATGGGTTCAAAATGACCCCAATATGATAAGCTAAAAAGTCAATTCCCCCAGAACATTCCCGAAGACCGCTGGACATTCCCGACGATTCCCAGTGATTCAGACGAAGCGACTGCCCTATTGACGTGACTGGGAAGCCACATGGATCCGCATATCCGCATATATTTAGTCATTCGTGACATCATATAAAAACGTGACCGGAAATGACCTTTGATCTCTAACTCGGACCGAACGTGACATCGTCGGATGTGACGTCATCAACCAACCGGGACCAACCCTCTCCATTTTCACCCTCACAAATGCTAATGAATCGGTGTTTTTCTTACTACTTATGACAGTCTGATTAAAATAAGACCTAAATTCTCACTTCGCTACACAGGGAGTTGGTTAATTATGCGTTAACGTCTGTTTAACCTCATCGATATGCCCGATAGAACAACATTTGTATGGCTTCTTTCTGTTCATGACACGGTTATCATATTTCTTGACAGTTAACTTTATTCATCGCAACCCGATTATATAATTAGCAGGCAATATTTGATGAATAATGTACATGTATCTTCTGATTGAGTCTGGGGAACATGTTGTGATTTACCTTTTTCAATCTTGTACACATTAACCCATTTATGGGTAAAAAAGTACAAATATAGATTCTGTTTTATTTCTTTGTTTAATGAAACTTTTTGGGACATGCATCAACGAACTCGCTTTCATGTTTCAATTTTTTCGGTCTTCCACAGCAAAGAATGTATTACATTGGTCAATATATATTGTTTATTTGAATGCGAAGAGGGCAGGCAAATGTATAATTTCACAGGGGCGAAAGTGAATGTGCCATTTGAAGTCGAGATAAAAGTCTTGTGTGGGGGTCCGCGGCTCACAATATGAAGTGTGAATACACATTCTCACCTTCATTGTGTTTATCAGATAGCTCCCAAGCAGACATAAAAGACAACGTCACACATCTCTACAAAATTTGCCGCGGAAAATTATAACCGCTTCTTTAAGCGGTAGCCAATAATATTTACTGACAAAACGCTTGTATTGTTTCCAAACAACCAATGTGTACTCGTTTTGTTTACAGCCAATCGGATTTCCTCTGTTTTTCAAACAGACCACATCCGATTGGCTGCAAACTCGAACAAAACTCGAATGTACTTGACAAGGTGTGTTCGTTTGTTAGTTAGTTAATACATACTATCTTGGATATACGACCTGGAGAATGAAATACTACACGGCGTGACTGGGACATTTTCAGGATATTCAGATTTTGGCAGTCCTTTAACTTTCACTTATCCGAATATCTGATACGTAATTTGGAGTCGAGCAAAAGTCCAGACGATAATGTGAGTAGTAAAATTGTTTTTAACACATTGGCAAATTAACCAAACACCAAATAATCAATTATATGGTCTCTGAATTAACTAAGCACAACCTGGCATACCACATGATCCCAGTAATCTATTATTTCCCTGCCGGGGTTGCGGTAATAAGAATATGATTATTGCGCCCTTCCTGGCATGACTTTTAAGAGAATTGTAGAAAAAAATTATATAAATCAACCTAAATGAACGTCGAAATCGAAATTACTTAACCGCTGACGGCCAGCGCAGTTACATGGGGGATAAAAAAAACAAGTTCTGAAGCGTAGCCCAGTTACTGGTATATATTGGAGGACGCATAAACATTACTTTTTTATTCTCCAGCATGAAACTGCGTTTGGCGGTCGTCGGTGAAGTAAATTCGAATTTTTAGTTGAAAGGTTTTCATTTAGGTTATTCTTCGTACCATTCTCTTAAAGTGATCGTAAACCCTTAAGTAAAGTTTCCATCAAATGAAAGACCTTGCGAACAGTGTCGAAAAATATTTATTGTAATTTTTTACGATTTTATTACACAGAGTGAACTGCAAATATAGCATGCTATTCCATGGTGGTCTGTTGCAGTCATATCCAGGTCCAGTGACGTCACACTGCCTTAATACATATATTTCAAACTGTGTAAACAAATAACTATACAAAGATAGCTGTGTATACACTTTCCAATGCTTGCTTCATGCTTAAGGTGTGTATACTTCGAGTTTCAACACAGACTCACTGTTCCAATGTGCATGTTTCACCAAAATCTGGGAAATTAAATGCACGATTCAAATTGACTTGACACTGAGTTACCATCTCACAGATTTTGGTGAAACATGCACATTGGAACAGCGAGTCTGTATTGAAACTCAAAGTATACACACCTTAAGCTTGAATCAAGCATTGAAAAGTGCATACACAGTTTGAAATATATGTATTAGGGCAGTGTGACGTCACTGGGCCTAGACATGATTGCAACAGACCACCATAGAATATCATGCTTTATTTGCAGTGTACTCTATGTAATAAAATCGTAAAAAATTACAATAAATATTTTCCGACACTGTTCGCAATGGAAACTTTACTTGAGGGTTTACCATCACTTTAACAAAAAACATGCCAGGAAGGGTGCAAAGCCAAAAAGTAAATAAGCAATAATATAATTTTTATGGTAAAGAAAAGATTTGCTTCATAGCTATACAATGTTACCCTGATGCGAAAACTACCGAATATTTGACTTAAAAATGTATTCAAAAACTTTGAATTTTTCTTGGTACACTATATCTCAATTATGGTCCTGATTCGTTTAAAAATTCAATTCGGTAACATTTACGATCAACCAAGAATGCGGTAGTTCGTCTTTATTTTCAAAATAACCAGTTTAAACATGTGCACCATATAACCAAAAAAAAGTCAATATGGTAACTATTTCTTCTATCGAACTCAACACATTGGAAATTATTTCAACATACTGTATACTCTCTAAAAACTACTGTGTACAATTGTGCACATCCATATTACATTGTATACCACAGATACACATTTTGTGCATAGTACATAAGCGTACACAGTATGTGAATCACTGGTACACAATTTTATGTGGATGTGCGTTTTCACCACAGTACTGTGTATCGCTGATCCACGGTGGTTTTTAGAGTGTAGCCTATCACACTGCCGTCTTTTTCAGCATATTTGCATACCCCTCCGAACAGAGGATCTAAATTTTCAAATTTTCACACCAGCTAATTATTTCCTAATTCATTACGTTTTTAATAGGAGAAACCAAATGAAAAAAAAAAAAGTTCTGGGACAGAGATATGATGTTGCCTTCTTTTCTGAAAATTTTACCATTCATTTCATGAAATATTCCTACTGGCTGCTGAGATTTTTTAGGTGTTGTGCAAAGTTGGTATGCAAATATGCTTTGATGATGCCACCCTGTGAACTTGAGATAATTGATAAACGGATAGTAACCATTTTTTTTTGTCTATAATACACATGAATCTGATTATTTGAATGCATTCCACGAACATTGTATTTACACCTCATTGGAAATTTGTGATTTGGTCGCCAATATTTTCAGAAAAATGGTTACCATAGTAACTGGTAACTAAGCGTTTTATTCCAGATACTTAACAAGTTCAAGTAATTTTTTATGAATATGAATCGCATAAACCTGTGTTACTGGATATTCAGTAATTAAAATTTAATAATACTGCGAAATTTCCACCATAAAGCCCTTAGTAACCTGTTGCTATGGTAACCATATTTCTGAGAATCATATTCCCTTAAACAGAGCTGAATAGTTTGCACATTGCTATAAATAAGCAATACTCTCTAAAAAGTACTGTTATCACTGGTACATATTTTGTGTACAGTACATACACAGTTTGTGCATCACTGTTACCAGTACACAATTTTATGCAGTTTGATTGAAATAAGACCTATCCTGCCCCTCCGCTCAGTAGGTCTGAAGGAAAGCTTATGAGGGTCATGTCCACTGACCTCTAGCAATTGACCAATCAAATCATGTGTTCAATGCAGGTGTATTTTAACTGAAAAGTAGGATTGGCAAATCTGTTATGCATATCAGAAAATACCTTTGGTGTAATTTATTGTCTAACATTCTGAGTGAAGCATCTTTTATGAAATCAAAAGGGCTACAATGATGTTCATCTGAATTCTTTTTATATCTTATTAGTATTATGGTGAATTTAAATGGTGACCATTACAACTTGCGGTTTTTCATGTGCTTTGTCTAATTTAAGTCATTTTGAGAAGCCCAAAAATTATATTTGTCATGAATGCCCAAATTCAGTTCATAGCATATTATATTTGAATAATCTAAAACTTAGTAACAAATTTCCAAATATTTTCCACATGCATCTTTATGCTCATTTTCTTACCTAGTCATTTTGAGAATCCCAAACTACAAATAAGTCACACTTGATCTAATGCATCACATAGTATATTTGAGAAGACCATACACATAATTCTCAGATGGGGATTATCTGAAGCATTTTTGGAGTTTTCTTTTCTATGTTTTTTTTTTATCTAAATCAAGGAATTTATATCGACTCAAATTATCTTGGTCAAAATCAATCTTTCATCCCTTAGATTATTATTCGGGCTTATTTCAAGGCCATTAAAACAAACCACGGCATGGACATCCATGGTTAAATCCCATGCCATCCATGGTTAAATCCAACATGGCGGTGAAATGGGGTCATGTTCTTTGGGCTTTTCCAATTTTTTGCATCTATTCCAGTATAAGGCCATGTTCTTGTGAAATCAACTAGTCCAACAGTTTTTACTGAGTGCTTCTGAAACTTTGACATATTTAATTTGGTTTGAAAGTGCATATCCTATTTATAATATGGAAATATTGATTTTTGTCAAAATTACTATTTCTAAATGCTGTTGAGCTTAACTTATACCTTACTGCTTTATGATAACATAGAACAAAAACAGTCACTATGGTCCCCAATACCCTTCCAGCTATTGGGTTATTCACACTGCTTTGGAATAGGAAAGTTATGGGATTCTGGGTATTCATGCATAGGCATTTTTGCCATGTTTTGAACTTTTTCAGACTTTTGCCGATTTTCTGCAGCATTTGAAAATAAAGTTTGCACGCTTACACAAACGATATTTATCAATGACTTCTTCTTGTTCTTTTTTTCTTTTCAGCTGATATTTTATATACCGAAAAATGAGTATTAACCTATTGAACGCCTACATTGTAACACTTATTGAGCATGTAATTGTGTTCAAATTGTTAACCATTACCACAGAATAGCATTCTAAACTCAAACATATTAATGTTCACAAATTTAACACGCGTGTTAAAATTGTTAAATAATGCATTCTGCATTTAAATAATGGCTATCGTTAATGGTTTTAAAGAGTGCTAAAGTTGAAAATTGAACATGGAAGTTAACAATTTGAACACAATTACATGTTCAATAAGTGTTACAATTTAGGCGTTCAATAAGTTAACACCTAAGTTTACAATGTAGTATGTCGTTTTTCACTGATAATTGTCTGATACCCTTGCATGAACCACAACCATTTTCAGGATTAAACTCCATCAAATCTGATCCCTCTTCACCATCACGTCTGCATTGATTAGTTGAGGTTGGTTCATGCACGGTATCACAGAATTATATAATGTATTATAAGGATTTAGAAATCGAGCATCAGTTATCCACAAAATAGATGTTTATAGCTTCCACATGGAATGTGCGTGGAACTCGATGCATGAATATTATCATATACTCTAGTGAAATAAAAAGTTTCCATTTCATCAATATTGATTGCAATTATATAATTACCTCGAATTCATACTTCATCTTTATAGTCAAGAAAGATCACAATTAAATAAATGTAAATCTGTTTGTACAATGATCCTATAATAAATATAATCGTAAATTTGAAATTTCTTTGAACCAATTGGAAATACTTGCTGACATAGACTGGAAACAATAGCATTAATTCGCTGTCAAAAATTGCAATCATATCTAGGTCCAGTGACGTCGCACTGCCCTAATACATATATTTCAAACTGTGTATGCACTTTCCAATGCTTGATTCATGCTTAAGGTGTGTATACTTCGAGTTTCAACAAGACTCACTGTTCCAATGTGCATGTTTCACCAAAATCTGGGAAATTAAATGCAAGATTCAAATTGACTTGACACTTATGAGTTACCATCTCCCAGATTTTGGTGAAACATCTCCCAGATTTTGGTGAAACATGCACATTGGAACAGCGAGTCTGTGTTGAAACTCAAAGTATACACACCTTAAGCTTGAATCAAGCATTGGAAAGTGCATACACAGTTTGAAATATATATATTAAGGCAGTGTGACGTCACTGGGCCTAGATACTATTGCAACAGACCACCATAGAATAGCATGCTTTATTTGCAGTTCACTCTATGCCATAAAATCGTAAAAAATTACAATAAATATTTTTCGACACTGTTCGCAATGGTCTTTCATTTGATGGAAACTTTACTTGAGGGTTTACCATCACTTTAACAAAAAACATGCCAGGTAGGGTGCAAAGCCAAAAGTAAATACGCAATAATCTAATTTTTATGGAAAAGAAAAGGTTTGCTTCATAGCTATACCATGTTACCCTGATGCGACAAACTACCAAATATTTGAATTACAAATGTATTTAAAAACTTTGAATTTTTCTTGGTACACTATACATGTATCTCAATTATGGTCCTGATTCGTTTAAAAATTTCAATTCGATAACATTTACGATCAACCAAGAATGCGGTAGTTCGTCTTTATTTTCAAAATAACCAGTTTTGATGAAAAACTATTTCAGATTAAACATGTGGACCTGCCATATAACAAAAAAAAGTCAATATGGTAACTATTTCTTATCGAACTCAATTCATTGGAAATTATTTCAACATACTGTATGCTCTCTGTGGTGAGCAATTGTGCACATCCACATTAAATTGTGTACCACAGATACACATTTTGTGTATAGTACATACACAGTATGTGAATCACTGGTACACAATTGTATGTGCATTCTACCACAGTAATGTGTATCGCTGATCCACGGTGGGTTTTAGAGTGTAACCTATGACACTGCCGTCTTTTTCAGCATATTTGCATACCCCTCCAAACAGGGGATCTAAATTTTCAAAATTGCACACCAGCTAATTATTTCCTAATTTATTACGTTTTTAATAGGAGAAACCAAATAAAAAAAAGTTATAGGACAGAGATATGATGTTGCCTTTTTCCTGAAAATTTTACCATTTATTTCATGAAATATTCCTACTGGCTGCTGAGATTTTTAGGTGTTGTGCAAACTTGGTATGCAAATATGCTTTGATGGTGCCACCCTGTGAACTTGAGATAATTGATAGACAGATAATAGCAAATTTTCTTGTCTAAAATACACATGAATCTGATTTTTTTAATGCATTCCACGAACATTGTATTCACACGTCATTGGATTTGTGATTTGGTCGCCAATATTTTCAGAAATATGGTTACCATAGTAACTGGTAACTAAGCGTTTTATTCCAGGTACTTAAAGTGATCGTAAATCCTCAAGTAAAGTTTCCATCAAAAGAAAGACCATTGCAAACTTTGTGTGAAATTACTTATTGTATTTTTTTGCGATTTTATTATACAGAGTAAACTGCAAATAAAGCATGGTATTCTATGGTGGTCTGTTCCAATCATATTTAGGTCCAGTGACGTCACACTGCCTTAATACATATATTTCAAACTTTGTATGCACTTTCCAATGCTTGATTCAAGCTTAAGGTGTGTATACTTAAATTAAATTAAATGCAAGATTCAAATTGACATTTATGAGTTACCATCTCCCAGATTTTGGTGAAACATGCACATTGGAACAGTGAGTCTGTGTTGAAACTCAAAGTATACACACCTTAAGCTTGAATCAAGCATTGGAAAGTGAATACAAAGTTTAAAATATAAGTATTAAGGCAGTGTGACGTCACTGGACCTAAATATGATTGCAACAGACCACCATAGAATACCATGCTTTATTTGCAGTTTACTCTGTATAATAAAATCGTAAAAAATGACACTAAATATTTCCCCACACAGTTTGCAATGGTCTTTCATTTGATGGAAACTTTACTTGGGGGTTTACGATCACTTTAACAAGTTGAAGTAATTTTTTATGAATATGAATTGCATAAACCTGTGTTACTGGATATTCAGTAATTAAAATTTAATAATACTGCGAAATTTCCACCATAAAGCCCTTAGTAACCTGTTGCTATGGTAACCATATTTCTGAGAATCATATTCCCTTAAACAGAGCTGAATAGTTTGCACATTGCTATAAATAAGCAATACTCTCTAAAAACTACTGTTAAAAACTAAAGCTTATGGGGGTCATGTCCACTGACCTCTAGCAATTGACCAATCAAATCATGTCTTCAATGCAGGTGTATTTTAACTGAAAAGTAGGATTGGCAAATCTGTTATGCATATCAGAATATCAGTGAATACCTTTGGTGTAATTTATTGTCTAACATTCTGAGTGAAGCATCTTTTATGAAATCAAAAGGGCTACAATGATGTTCATCTGAATTCTTTTTATATGTTATTAGTATTATGGTGAATTTAAATGGTGACCATTAGAACTTGCGGTTTTTCATGTGCTTTGTCTAATTTAAGTCATTTTGAGAAGCCCCAAAATTATATTTGTCATGAATGCCCAAAATTCAGTTCATAGCATATTATATTTAAATAATCTAAAACTTAGTAACAAATTTCCAAATATTTTCCACATGCATCTTTATGCTCATTTTCTTACCTAGTCATTTTGAGAATCCCAAACTACAAATACGTCACACTTGATCTAATGCATCACATAGTATATTTGAGAAGACCATACACATAATTCTCAGTGAAAAGCAAGATGGGGATTATCTGAAGCAGTTTTGGAGGGTTTTTTTAATGTTTTTTTTTCTACCTAAATCAAGGAATTTATATTGACTCAAATTATCTTGGTCAAAATCAATCTTTCATCCCTTAGATTATTATTTGGGCTTATTTCAAGGCCATTAAAACAAACCACGGCATGGACATCCATGGTTAAATCCAACATGGCGGTGAAATGGGGTCATGTTCTTTGGGCTTTTCCAATTTTTTGCATCTATTCCAGTATAAGGCCATGTTCTTGTGAAATCAACTAGTCCAACAGTTTTTACTGAGTGCTTCTGACATATTTAATTTGGTTTGGAAGTGCATATCCTATTTATAATATGAAATATTGATTTTTGTCAAAATTACTATTTCTAAATGCTGTTGAGCTTAACTTATACCTTACTGCTTTATGATAACATAGAATAAAAACAGTCACTATAGTCCCCAATACTCTTCCAGCCTCCCCGCTATTGGGTTATTCACACTGCATTGGAATGGGAAAGTTATGGGCTTCTGGGTATTCATGCATAGGCATCGAGGCATTGAAGGCCACAGGGACTATTTTTTGTTCTGTTAAGTAAAGGATTATCGCGTAGGTGCATGATAGCAATAATGTATGTGAACGTAACTTTAAGCTTAAAAATATGAAAGTTGATTTTCAAATTTTCCAATTTTCGCCCCCCCCCCCCGCCAACCAGTTGTTTTTTTCATCAGAAGAGAACTTTGTATAGCATGGTTTGAAGATGTGAAGATATGAATGAGATGAAACATAAATTTTTATTAGGTATTGAACTATTGGGGCTTTGTCAATTTTTTGTGTCTATTCCAGTATATAGACCCTGTCTAATGGTTTTCACATATTTCTGAAACTCTGTACACATATTTAATATGGAATGGCGAAGTGCATATTCTATTTATGATTTGAAATATTAATATATATATTTGTTTGGATATTTTGGAACTTTGCTGAGTTTCTACATCTATTCCAGTATATATAGTCAGTATTTTTTCATTGGATGCTTCTGAAATTTTTGGGATGTTCATATCCTGGAATGGGGAAGTATTCATGAGACAAAATATTGATTTTTGCCATGTTTTGAACTTTTTCAGACTTTGCCGATTTTCTGCAGCATTTGAAAATAAAGTTTGCACCCAACTACATCACCCAAACACGCTTACACAAACGATATTTATCAATGTCTTGTTCTTTTTTTCATTTCAGCTGATATTTTATATGCCGATACACTGTAAAATGAGTGTTAACCTATTGAACGCCTACATTGTAACACTTATTGAACATGTAATTGTGTTCAAATTGTTAACCATTACCACAGGTATTCAAATGCTGAAGAATAGCATTCTAAATTCGAACATATTAGTGTTCACAAATTTAACACACGTGTTAAAATTGTTAAATAATGCATTATGCATTTGAATAATGGCTAATCGTTAATGGTTTTAATGAGTGCTAACGTTAAAAATTGAACATGGAACTTAACAATTTGAACACAATTACACGTTCAATAAGAGTTACAAATTAGGCTTTCAAGAAGTTAACACCTAAGTTTACAGAGTAGTATGTCGTTTTTCATTGATAATTGTCCGATACCCTTGCATGAACCACAACCATTTTCAGGATTAAACTCCATCAAACTGATCCCTCTTCACCATCACGTCTGCATTGATTAATTGAGGTTGGTTCATGCATGGTATTGTAACCAGCCGTTATGTCAGTTAGTGGGGGAGACTAGCTATAACGGCGCTACCACATAAATAAGGAGGTCGTAGTCCAAGTTATGTATGTACACAACCTGACTTGTCTCAGACCTTTGTGATGGGGTAAGCTAGTTCAAGAAATGACGAGAATAACTCCACAGTCAAAGTTCCAATATTTACTTCACACCGGTAGTCCAGAATATGAATATACAATATACATGTAGAAGTTTCCAAATGTATTCCAATCATCAATTCCGGCAATCCAGAAGTTCAGTATACAGTGTTTTACACTATAGAAATATATCCTGTAGAAAGGTGTCCTCTCGTACAGTGATGTTCACTTTACAAAGTCGGAATCCAAACTGTCTATAGCACAGTCAAGGTACATATTTAAAGACTCAATAAACAATGTATTTCCTGGTAAAACAATAATTCAGGTAGCAATAAACCAGTTCAACAAGATCAGGTGCCAACATGCCATCTGTGTAAGAATGGCACTGGTCGAGTTCCCACAGCAGTGCCAGACATATGTGACTGTTACAAACAATGGGATTAACAAGAACTACATGCCTACACAGTCACAGATACAAAGGGACTAAATTACAAGGGCCAATAAAGAAATAAATACATGTCTATACAGGTAATTGATATTTGAAATGAACTAACACAATCTGTACCGCAATTAATAAATAGAACTGTTGCTTGGTTACAGTTTCCTCCACTCCAACTAAGCGTTGTCCTCAACGCTTGCATAAAAACAAAATGGAATGCCAGATTTTCATAACTATTTGTGATCTATCTCATAACTATTTGCGATCTACAGGATGGTAGTAAGGAGGTGGGTATTCCAACTGATTAAAACAATAATTGTCTTGCCAACTGAAATCCTCTCTAAATATCCACTCTGGCTCATATTCTCCTACCCATTTTATAAGATATTGTTCTTTGCCTTCATGAACGCGCGAATAGCAAAACTTTCTGGGAATTTCATAGACTGAGACTCTGTTTGTATGTCCATGCTCTCTGTAAATGCTGTATCGGCTTCAACTTGAGTCGTGCTACTGGTGATAGACACATGTTTTGTTTTTTGTGTGGGGTGATCGTCTGTTAATTTATCCCGTCTAATTCTTTCTTTTTGATACGGTGTCGGCTTATGCATGATCGGACATCCGTGATCTACATCTGCCAGACTTGCTTGTTTTTGTTGCATACATGTACTTTCTCTTTCACTCAGACGATATTCACTAATATATGCCGCAGTTGGAACACAATTTCCTGTGTTTTCCTCTGGATGTGTACAATTTAACATAGTCTGTGAGCTTTCTTCTACTGTGTCTGCAGTTCCATTGCTATCTCTGCTCACAGAATCTGTTTCACAGGCAACTTCGACTGGATCTAAGATGTTGGCATAGTGGCTCACCTCAGGAACTGTATGAGACATACAACCGGATAAACGACCCTCAATATTTGCATTCTTTCTCTCCAAGAAGGCTTGACGGCGTCGCTCATCTCTCTCCAGTTTAGCAGATGACCGGCGTCTCTTCCATGGTTCACATGAGGAAAGGCTTTTACTGGACCATTTAAAACAGATCTCTGTGGAGTTGTTGTCCTGATGAAGATTCCATGACACAGGTAGTTGATTCAGGCCTTTGATGATGTTCAGAGCCGTGGATGGGAGCAGCATCGTGATGTCCATTATTTAGGGAGTTGATTATCTCAGTAGGCAGCGTCGCTTGAGAGGTATCGGGTCGAAGGGAATAACTAAGAAGGTATTCCAGTGGGTCTCCACTATCTGTAACCAGCCGTTATGTCAGTTAGTGGGGGAGACTAGCTATAACGGCGCTACCACATAAATAAGGAGGTCGTAGTCCAAGTTATGTATGTACACAACCTGACTTGTCTCAGACCTAAGCTAGTTCAAGAAATGACGAGAATAACTCCACAGTCAAAGTTCCAATATTTACTTCACACCGGTAGTCCAGAATATGAATATACAATATACATGTAGAAGTTTCCAAATGTATTCCAATCATCAATTCCGGCAATCCAGAAGTTCAGTATACAGTGTTTTACACTATAGAAATATATCCTGTAGAAAGGTGTCCTCTCGTACAGTGATGTTCACTTTACAAAGTCGGAATCCGAACTGTCTATAGCACAGTCAAGGTACATATTTAAAGACTCAATAAACAATGTATTTCCTGGTAAAACAATAATTCAGGTAGCAATAAACCAGTTCAACAAGATCAGGTGCCAACATGCCATCTGTGTAAGAATGGCACTGGTCGAGTTCCCACAGCAGTGCCAGACATATGTGACTGTTACAAACAATGGGATTAACAAGAACTACATGCCTACACAGTCACAGATACAAAGGGACTAAATTACAAGGGCCAATAAAGAAATAAATACATGTCTATACAGGTAATTGATATTTGAAATGAACTAACACAATCTGTACCGCAATTAATAAATAGAACTGTTGCTTGGTTACAGTATCACAGAATTATATAATGTATTATAAGAATTTAGAAATCGAGCATCAGTTATCCACAATATAGCTGTGTATAGCTTCCACATGGAATGTGCGTGGAACTCGATGCATGAATATTATCATATACTCTAGTGAAATAAAAAGTTTCCATTTCATCAATATTGATTGCAATTATATAATTACCTCGAATTCATACTTCATAATAGTCAAGATAGATCACAATTAAATAAATGTAAATCTGTTTGTACAATGATCCTATAATAAATATAATCGTAAATTTGAAATTTCTTTGAACCAATTGGAAATACTTGCTGACATAGACTGGAAACAATAGCATTAATTCGCTGTCAAAAATTCGCGCTGATCTTTCATTTCTCATCTTAAACTTAATTATACATTTTCTATCACTTTTGAAAATAAACCCAGGTGTTTGGAGAATCAAATCAATTAAAAAATATTGATCAGAAATGGAAAATTTTGTCCATGGAATGTATGGAAACATAACTGATGTTACGATTTCCCATCTTCATACACAAGCCCACTTTTTTGGTCATATTTCGAAGTGTAATTCGAAAACTGAACGAAAACGTTGGCTTGTGTGTGAAGATGCGATTTCTCTGCTGGTTTAACATATATCCAAGAGAAATAAATAGGCAGGTGGTATGAGACATATCCAGCCGGGAACACACAGCCATGCAGCAGACCCAGGTACGTGCAATTAACCATTACTAACCACACTCCCCCGGAAACCTACCGGTGCCAACGCAAGGGGGTGGCATTCCCTCCACTTGTTGGAGCAAACACGACATCGCAATACTAATCGTTAACCTTATCATTATCTTTTGACTTCATTTGCTTTTTCTGGATTACTTCTCTTCTACCTGAACCTCAAAAGCTTCATCTAATAATTTCTCTCTATACATTCCAATAAATTCGGCCTGTAAGTCGATACTGTTGCCATGGGAGACTTCTACCTGAAATTCTTCTTCGGCTACAATAACTTCTCCCTTAATTTTGAAACCTCTCACGCAGCTATAATAACAGTAATTTCTTGCTCATCTCTTCTCTCCGAACTTCTCTCAATAAACCGCCTACTGTTCAACAGTATTTTCTCTCCCCTCTGTGAACACCGAGTCTCCTCTCAATTGGCCTAAGCGATTTTGGGGGAGCTGCAGCATGGGGAGGGGCCATTTCGCCCTCCCCCCCCCCCAACACTCCCCTCTTCTCTCTTAATCTTATCTCAGTCCTTGGAGGTGAATTTTTCTGGGTTGAAATAAAAAAGGCAAAATGGTCGCTCGACAAAATGGTCGACGACAGTGATGCAATGCATCTTTGGACAATTGCTTAGTCAGAATTTCGGACTTGTTTATCCATACAATTTTCCTCGGGAAATCTAGGCCTGTAGCTTCATCCCTCATCTCTTATAACTTCATCTCTCATCCCTGATAACTTCACCTCTCATCCCTGATAACTTCTTCTCTCATCTCTGATAACTTCATCTCTCTGATTACTTCATCTCTCATCTCCGATAACGTCATCCCTCATCTCTTATGACTTCATCTCTAATCTCTGGAAACTTCTTCTCTCATCTCTGATAACTTCATCTCTCTGATTACTTCATCTCTCATCTCCGATAACCTCATCTCTCATCCCTGCATCTCCCATCTCCGATAACTCCATCCCTCATCATCTCTGATAACTCCATCTCTCATCTCTGATAACTCCATCCCACATCGCCGTTAACTTCATCCCTCATCTATGATAACTCCATCCCTCATCTCCGATAACTCCATCCGTCATCTCCGATAACTCCATCCCTCATCGCCGATAACTCCATCTCTCATGTCTGATACCTTCATCTCTCATCCGTGATAACTTCATCTCCCATCTCCGATAATTCCATCGTTCATCTCTGATAACTGCATCTCTCATCTCTGATAACTCCATCCCTCATCTCTGGTAACTTCATCTCTCATCTCTGATAACTGCATCTCTCATCTCATAACTCCATCCCTCATCTCTGATAGCTCCATCCCTCATCTCTGGTAACTTCATCTCTCATCTCTGATAACTGCATCTCTCATATAACTCCATCCCTCATCTCTGATAACTGCATCCCTCATCTCTGATAACTCCATCCCTCACCACTGATAACTCCATCCCTTATCTCTGGTAACTTCATCTCTCATCTCTGATAACTGCATCTCTCATCTCATAACTCCATCCCTCATCTCTGATAACTGCATCTCTCATCTCTGGTAACTTCATCTCTTATCTTTGATAACTGTATCTCTCATCTCTGATTACTTCATCTCTCATCTCTGATTACTTCATCTCTCATCTCTGATTACTTCATCTCTCATCTCTGATAACTTCATCGCCCATCTCTGATAAATTCATCCCTCATCGCTGATAACTTCACCTCTCATCTCTGCTAACTTCATTCCTCATCTCTGCTAACTTCATTTCTCATCTCGGATAATTTCATCTCTCATCTCTGATAACTCCATCCTTCATGTCTGATAACTCCATCTCTCAACTCTGATAATTTCATCTCTCATCTCTGATAACTTCATTCCTCGTGTCTGATAACTCCATCTCTCAACTCTGATAACTCCATCTCTGATAACTTTCATCTCTCATCTCTGATAACTCCATCCCTCATGTCTGATAACTCCATCTCTCAACTCTGATAACTTCATCCCTCATGTCCGATAACTTCATCTCTCAACTCTAATAACTCCATCTCTCATCTCTGATAACTTTTATCTTTCATCTCTGATAACTTTCATCTCTCCTCTCTGACTACTTCATCTCTCATCTCTGATAACTCCATCTCTCATCTCTGATAACTCCATCCCATATCTCTGATAACTTCATCTTTCATCTATGATAAATCATCTCTCATATCTGATTACTTTATTTCTCATCTCTGATGAGAGATGAAAGTTATCAGAGATGAGAGATGAGAGTTATCAGAGATGAGAGATGCAAGTTATCAGGGATGAGAGATCGGAGATGAGGGACGAAAGTTATCGGAGATGAGGGACGAAAGTTATCGGAGATGAGGGACGAAAGTTATCGGAGATGAGGGACGAAAGTTATCGGAGATGAGAGATGCAAGTTATCGGGGATGAGAGATCGGAGATGAGGGACGAAAGTTATCGGAGATGAGGGACGAAAGTTATCGGAGATGAGGGACGAAAGTTATCGGAGATGAGGGACGAAAGTTATCCGAGATGAGGGACGAAAGTTATCCGAGATGAGGGACGAAAGTTATCCGAGATGAGGGACGAAAGTTATCCGAGATGAGGGACGAAAGTTATCCGAGATGAGGGACGAAAGTTATCCGAGATGAGGGACGAAAGTTATCCGAGATGAGGGACGAAAGTTATCCGAGATGAGGGACGAACGTTATCCGAGATGAGGGACGAACGTTATCCGAGATGAGGGACGAAAGTTATCCGAGATGAGTGAGTGAGTGAGTGGATGAGTGAGTGAGTGGATGAGTGAGTGAGTGGATGAGTGAGTGAGTGGATGAGTGAGTGAGTGGATGAGTGAGTGAGTGGATGAGTGAGTGGATGAGTGAGTGAGTGGATGAGTGAGTGAGTGGATGAGTGAGTGGATGAGTGAGTGAATGGATGAGTGAGTGAGTGGATGAGTGAGTGGATGAGTGAGTGAGTGGATGAGTGAGTGGATGAGTGAGTGAGTGGATGAGTGAGTGAGTGGATGAGTGAGTGGATGAGTGGATGAATGAGTGGATGAGTGGATGAGTGAGTGGATGAGTGGATGAGTGAGTGGATGAATGAGTGAGTGGATGAATGAGTGAGTGGATGAATGAGTGAGTGGATGAATGAGTGGATGAGTGAGTGGATGAGTGAGTGAGTGGATGAGTGAATGAGTGAGTGAGTAAGTGGATGGATGAGTGAGTGGATGAGTGGATGGATGAGTGAGTGGATGAGTGAGTGGATGAGTGAGTGGATGAGTGAGTGAGTGGATGAGTGAGTGGATGAGTGGATGAGTGAGTGAGTGGATGAGTGAGTGGATGAGTGAGTGAGTGGATGAGTGAGTGGATGAGTGGATGAGTGAGTGGATGAGTGGATGAGTGGATGAGTGGATGAGTGGATGAGTGAGTGAGTGGATGAGTGAGTGGATGTGTGAGTGAGTGGATGAGTGAGTGAGTGGATGAGTGAGTGGATGAGTGAGTGAATGGATGAGTGAGTGAGTGGATGAGTGAGTGGATGAGTGAGTGAGTGGATGAGTGAGTGGATGAGTGAGTGAGTGGATGAGTGAGTGAGTGGATGAGTGGATGAGTGAGTGGATGAGTGAGTGAGTGGATGAGTGAGTGGATGAGTGAGTGGATGAGTGAGTGGATGAGTGGATGAGTGAGTGGATGAGTGAGTGAGGAGTGGATGAGTGAGTGAGGAGTGGATGAGTGAGTAAGTGGATGAGTGAGTGAGTGGATGAGTGAGTGAGTGGATGAGTGAGTGGATGGATGAGTGAGTGAGTGAGTGAGTGGATGGATGAGTGGATGGATGGATGAGTGAGTAGATGGATGAGTGGATGGGTGAGTGAGTGAGTGAGTGAGTGAGTGAGTGAATAGGGTTTAACGTCGCTTTCAGCTATATCACGACGGGGGAGGGGAGGGGGAGGGGAAGGGGAACCTACTTGTAACAGAGCAGATCTAATGCTGCCATTTTATAGTGCTGTCCCACTGAAATATCATGCCGTAGGCAGACATGACACCCCACTCAGTCACATTATACTGACACCGAGCGAACCAGTCCTTGTTCTATCCTCTTAATGCTGAGCGTAAGCGAGGAAGCAAAAAGTTCCATTTTTCAAGTCTTAGAACCTACCGCTTACGAGGCCGACGCTCTAACCATTAGACCACCGCAGTGCGGTCTGTGAGTGAGTGGATGGGTGAGTGAGTGGATGGGTGAGTGAGTGAGTGAGTGGATGGGTGAGTGAGTGGATGGGTGTGTGGATGAGTGAGTGGGTGGATGAGTGAGTGGGTGAGTGGATGAGTTGATGGTTGAGTGGATGGATGAGTGGATGGATGATGAGATGAGCGGAGGGATGGATGGATGAGTGGATGGATGAGGTGATGGATGATGAGATGAGCAGAGGGATGGATGGATGAGTGGATGGATGAGGGGAGGGATGGATGGATGAGGGGAAGCATGGATGAGGGGAGGGATGGATGGATGAGGGGAAGCATGGATGAGGGGAGGGAGGAGGGATGGATGAGTGGATGGAGGGATGGAATGATGAGGGATAGAGGGGTGAGGGATAAGGGATAGAGTGATGTGGTATGAGGGATGGAGTGATGAGGGATGGAGTTATGAGGGATGGAGTTATGAGGGATGGGGATGAGGGATGGAGTTATGAGCGATGAGGGATGGAGTTATCAGGGATGGAATTATCAGCCATGTGGGATGGAGTTATCAGCGATGAGCGATGGAGTTATCAGGGATGAGGGATGAAGTTATGAGAGACAGAGTTATGAGGGATGGAGTTATGAATGATGGAGTTATCAGCGATGAGGTATGGAGTTATCAGCGATGTGGGATGGAGTTATCAGTGATGAGCGATGAAATTATGAGGGGTGGAGTTATGAGGGATGAGGGGTGGAGTTATGAGGGATGGAGGTATGAGGGATGGAGTTATGAGGGATGAGGGGTGGAGTTATGAGGGATGGAGTTATCAGTTATGAGGGATGGAGGGATGAGGGATGGAGGATGGAGAGATGAGGACCTAGGAGTTCCAACACGGCGCACCATGCCACTCTGTTTGGAATGCCTTATGCCAGTTCCTAGTATGCCCCAATTTCAAGAAGCTCCCTTGATGAGGGATGAAGTCATCAGTGGGCAGTAGTAGAGAAAGGACATTTTTCAGCAGAGGAGCATGTTTGTACTATCATTGCTCCCAATTGGCCGTCTATGCATGAAGACCCCTTTCATTTCCAGAGGTCTCATAAATGAGCCCTACCATTCATATATGACTGTTTTGCTGATGTAAAGGCACATGGTGGTGTACGCCTGTTGTAAGTTATCATGTCAGGCGTCTTCAATCGCCTCAGTATGAGCATTGACAGTGTGACAAAAAAATTAGACTCCCCCCCCCCCCGCCCTCAAGACCCCCAAACATTTATGTACAGAAAATAAGAATATATTTCTTCTCAAATAACTAGCTTTGATTGGACTGTACCGGTACAGGAAGTGACAGCAATTAAAAAGTAACAGCCTCTGACAAAATTGTAAGTAACTCAACAGAAATTTAGTTTTGGTGATTAATTCTTGTGTCACAGTGTGTTAAATAAGATATTAGGGACTGGACTGATGAACTTTGAGATGAAACAAATTTATGGTTTGAGAACTTTCACGTTGGTCAGATGGCCATGCAGTCTGACATTTGAATTCAGACCTATCAACCCTCATGCATTCGGCACGAGACTCACGCATTTGGCATCTGTCTCACCCTTTCACACAGCTTTATCAAAATCTCTCGCATCTGGGCATTTTTATAAAATTATTTCCAAAACAACCAAGAATCATTCAAAATTGCTCCAGTTTGCAGAAAAAGGAGTCAGTAATTTCAAAATTTGGTTATAATGTATCCATTTTATAGGCTCTGTGATGGGTGAAATGTATAAAGGTAGGCTGTTATATGAAACAAAAATGAGAAAAATGGTATGAAATGACGCCTAGAAATTCGCATTTTTGGGGAGCTCGTATCTCCTGGGTGGATATACTCGAGTCTCATACCTTGGCAAAATTATAACTTGAGAGGTGGGTTTTTTCTTGGTGGGTGAATCGTCGTCTGAAATAACGGGAATTACTATTTAGAATATAAGGTTTTATTGGTGCGAGGATATTCATAAGAGCCAAACTTTATTTATACAGCAATTTATCACCAGTAATGGACGAAATCTTGTCAAAATAATGAAATTCAAACACCCACACTATAATTGGTTACACAAGTGGGCAAAAATCTGGAGTAACCCCTATACACTTCTGGCCATCCAGACCTGAAAAGTTCGATTGGAAACAATGACAAAATGATACAGAAATAATCCTAACAGGTTAACTCTTCTTTATTCCATGAAAGCGGAAGTCTTTGGTCCAGGGATGATTTAGTTTTTAACGAAGCTTAAAAATGCAGTAAAATTGGTCGCTAATTGGTCACACTAGGCGGCCCAAGTAAACCTTGCTGCTCCAAAACAACCCATGATGCAAATTATGCATAACATTGACAGCCTAATGCCCTTTCTCAGATGTTTACATCAGAAAAGGCAGCGACCAATGACATACATGTGGAAGTTTGTTTTGGGGCAGCAAGGTTGACTTGGGCCCACTACATGCACTAGGCTAGCAAAACCTGAAGTGAAAGTTAGCTGCATAAATTTATCAGGTAAATGATGTTTGGATGATATCTTTTGGGAGAAAGCGCTACGTAAAAATTACTGTTATGTTGTTGTTGTTACGCCGAAACACGAATCATGTGAAGAATATTTGACTGCCTTGAATCAATCATCGCAACAAATATCAGCATTCCTGTGACACAAGTAACCTCATTTAGGACGCTACAGGTGTTTAGGTTACCTTTATCCAAGAGATTTCCCGGAACAGTCAACGATAGGTTAGAAAGTAATTGTTTTGCAGATCTATTACCCTCGACAGAGAAAACTTGCATTTGCCGCCATACTGTTTGTGGCGCGTCGTAAAATGACATGCCGTTTCCGGCAATTTTCCAGCTAAAAACGAAATCTCGGACTGTAAAGATATTATCAGCCGAAAATTTGGATTGATTATATTTATGCAAACTTTATTAAATTTGGCATTAAATAGCGCCATAGTTCAGTTCAGTTCACGTCACGGAATTCCCTCCTTTAAATAGGAGCACCTCCCTGAGGAGTAATGTCACAAGGTCAAAAGACCCAATCACTACACCACTAAACAGACGCCAATCTTGTTGCTCTGAAATGGTTGAGTGCATAACAGTATAGCCTTATAAGTCTTTCTTGTTTGTACAGACATGGACACAGGTTTGGACTGAGGGTGCTGGTTGGGTTCAGTAAAAAGGTTGCAAGTGCATCTTCGTTGTTCCAAACTGTTTGGGTTGTAATGCCACAGTCAAGGCATAAGTTAGTCTGCATCAGATAAAACTTTCACGATGGAAATATATGAGATCCCTGGAATTTACGAAAAGGATATGTCGGCCATTAAAAAATTAGATAGTTTCTGTTGCAATCTCAAATCTTAGCCCGAAAACATCGGCTAAGGAGTCTATTTTTTTTTTTTTTTTGGTTGTTGTTGCTGACCCCTTTAGCACGAATTCACATATACAGACCGAAAAGGAAAAAAATAAATAAGACGTCAGTCGTGGGGAATTGAGACAGACGCACAAAAAGCATTTTGTCGAATAAATAATATGATTTGGCATCTCCAGCACTATGACAACCACCTAATGACTCCTTTAATTAGATGGAATCTGCCATCAAACCCGGATTTTGTCATTTTGCCGTTGGGTTTCTTTCGCCATAGTTTACAGGGACATGCGCAGAATGGGGTTGGTCTTCTGACTCACGTCATCAAGAACCAATAGCGACGTCTGTTTATTCACGTGATCAGGAAGGTCACAAGATGGCAGAAAGGCGCGAATACGTTAAAATCAATGGAAGTTTTTTCTCACACATTTGATCACTTTTTGTCAGCATTAGTACAGTCACGAGAGATGGTACACTGTTAAAAGGATTTGGTCAATTTGACCATAACTTCCATGGTTCAGACGCGACAGACCATAAATTTTCTGGTCAAATCTCTGTTTGACCACGGCACTGATGGTTCTTCTGACCACACTTGATATGGTCTGTCGCGTCTGTACCATATCGTTCTAACAGTGTACATGGTTAAAGAAGCTAAGGTCGGTCAAACTGTATCAAATTGGCATATTTTTTCTCTCCCGTTTCGTTATTTTCGTCAGCGAAAAGCCGCTTTTCGCGCATAAATTTTTATCGCCAAAATTTAACCTAGGCGCGATCTGGGCTGTGATAGGAATGCCACGCCCCCTTACCTATTTTCACCTATCACAGCCAGAGTTTCTGGGTTATCTCAAATCTATGTGATGAGTCGGATAACATTTGTATAATTGGTGATCTAAATGCTAAGAGTGGTGAATTATGTGATTTTATTGAAGCAGATTCTAATCTCAATAGGGATACCAATTGTTTATTTTCTGAATACTCTCTTAATTTGTTCGGTTTTCCTACCGAACGCTGTACATGAATTCCAGCGTGACGGAATTACAAGGTAGGCTACCCATGTTTTCAGTTCTTCTGAACCTCTGTTATTACTAGTCCATGGTAACATATGTTTTGGAAGGTCCTTTTCCTAACCCTATTACTAAGAACTTTAGGATGGGAGAAAAAAGGGGAAATACAATTGTTGTCTACCTGGTCACGTGACATTCGAATACCGCGTGACGGAATTACAGTGAAGTAACCACATTATGAGGACGTGTCGGTTACATATATATTCCATCAAAACTCGAATGTTTCTCATTTCAGGTGATGTTTTATTCGAATCCTGAGCGCCTGGAATACATCATATCTGATTTCTGCCAAGTGAAGTTTCAAATTGATAAATGTAGTTAAGAAAAACTGCGTGACGGAATTACAGTTTGGTCCATGTTTTAAGGAGTTGCGATTTTTAATATTTTACGAGTTCCGATTTTATCCGGTCTAACAAATTCTGAGGACAGAGCCAAACACATGAATTCTGTTGTCATGTACCCGGCAATGCATGAATATTCGATTGAATGTGAAAGGGCGATAATTACCGGTCAACAACATGGGCAAAATTGTCCAGGAATGACCTAACCGAGATGTTGAATTATGTGACGGAATTATATTTTGGTTACAGATTTCGTGGAATTCATGTGTAGTCGAGAGTCTTGTTCTACAAACAATTATGGTTTCCGGCTAATAGAAATGTGTAAGAATTAGATATCCATTTTGTTAATGGTAGAATTGGTAAGGATGCTGGTATTGGTAGAAGAATATGTAATGATGCAAGTTTTATTGATGTAGTGATTTCTTCTCCACAGTTCTTTCCTATGTTCACCTCTTTTGAGGTTTTAGAATTTGATAACACGCTGTCAGATGTTCACTGTCCTGCACAGTTTTATGTGGCTAGGAAGGACACGCAGACTGTTTCTACATGTATATAGGCCTACCTAAGCCAGTTAATGATAGTACAGGTGCTAGTATTGGTAAGGCCTTTAGTAAGCCAATATGGCGTGACGGTTGTGAAAATGAATTCCAAAATAATATTAGTATTACTGGAATTGAAGATCTGTCAGCTGCTTTATCAAGCATTTCTGAAAATCCGGTTGATCAGGTGCAGATAGATAAGATTACTGATAGTTTTAATAATATCTTGTTCGCCGCTGCTGATAAATCTGGACTTATTGTTAATAAGAAGCCAATTTCCCCAAATCAAAAATGTCATAATGTGAAAAATAGACCTTGGTTTGATCGCGACTGTTAAGCTTAAAAGGCAGATATGTTGCAGGGCGAAAAACTATTATAGGCTTGTTCGAACTGCTGAAGCCAGGACAAACATGATGACGTCTAGCAAATCCTATAAAAAAGAAATTAACAGTAAGTTCAGAAAGTATCAGAGCAACTTTGTCAAAAAAGTTAAGAATCTCAAATCCAGTAGTCTCAAAGAATATTGGGCTCTGCTTAACAAAGGTGATAACAAACAGAGTGTAAGCGACAAATCAGTGTTGGAAACTATGGCTGAACATTTTAGAAAGCTCAATATATGCAGTGACAAATAATTTGATGAAATTGATCTGAATAATATAAGTCATTGTAATAGAATTATCAATTCTGAAATCACAGTTGACGAAGTTTCAAATGTTCTCAGTAAATTGAAGAATAATAAGGCATGCTCTACTGATTTGATATCAAATGAATTCCTCAAGGTTGCTTCTCCATTATTGTTACCGGTTATGACTTAATTCTTCAGCCTTATTATGGATTCAGGTCTGTTCCCAAGTCAATGGTCTGTTGGGGTCATCAAGCCTATAAGAATAAAGGTGATGTCTCGAATCCTGATAACTATAGAGGTATTACTCTAGTTAGTTGTTTTGGAAAAGTGTTCACATCGGTCTTAAATTCTAGGTTAAATGACTATTTGGAATCACTTGGTGATTTGTGCGAGGAACAAGCGGGGTTTAGACAAGGTTACAGTACAGTGGATCACATTTTCATATTAGAAAGAGTAAAACAAGATTGTATGTTTTATTGACTACAGGAAGACTTTCGATTCTGTCAACAGATCGGCATTATGACAAAAATTGCTTAATAACTGTATTGATGGCAAAGTACTTATTTTACTTCATAATATGTATGCCAGTGCCAAGTCGTGTGTCAGATTAGGTGGTGACTCTCCGAGTACTTCACTAGTAATGTCGGTGTTCGTCAGGGTGTGCTTTGGCATGACATTCCATCCCGTGGAGCATGTTTTCCATCCTGTGGAGCAAAACATGGCCGAAAGTACACGTTTTTCGGCCTCTCCAGACAGAGTGCAAGGTACCGATGAACGGGGGCGGAGGTAGGGTGATAATCATGTAGCCTATCAGGGGCCTATTTAATCATAGAAAATATGTGATCACAATTCCGTCTCTGTCAAGATCCCGTTTTCCGTAAATAAGCTACACAGTTAGAGCTGTTGTGGGTATTTTGACAGACAAGCCCGCATTATACCCCCGATTGGAGTCATTTTTATCACATGGTCCGTCCGTTTTCAATGAAATATACTGTCAAGTTTACTAGTATACATATCTGTTGTTGGGAAGTCAGTTAATCTGGCTAGAGAATCGCTGATGAACTCAGATGAACTAATTTTATTGCGGTAGTCCATACCACGGAGCACGACAAGCCATCCCTTGGAGCAAGAAAAACTAGAAAGAATTGATTTCATTGCCATTGCGATTCCTGAATTTCGATGTTGAAGAATTGAAAACGAAATGACTTCAGCATTTCATCCACTAGTGGATTTTTTGGCCCGATCACCCACCAACAGGCCAGACTAGGAATATTATTTGTATTGTTAATACACATAACATAAATTGCGGACGTTACCGTAGACCCATCATAAATTTCTAGCATGACTGCCCGGTTATTGGACAGGCCCTATTATTGGACACCTAGACCCAGTGGGGCTGCTTTCTGAGAATATTACATGACAACTGAAATACAATTTAATTTTAGTTACAAAGACATGCTGAGAAATTTCTATTTACTCACGGAGTAGTATATCTTGTCTGTATGCAACCATTTACTACATATAAGTAAGGGAATTAAATATTCATGTATGCGCATATTAATGAGGTCACGTGTTGAGGTCACGTGTGTTGTTGGTACGGATTTTTTTTGTCTTAAAGGGTCGCATGTGTATGAAACATGGTGTGAATGTATTACTGACTGTATTTCAAAGTCTTGGGATTTTTAATGTCTTATGTACATCATTATCAGGGATTTTAGAGTTTAAGACGTAGCAAATCTACTACCGGACATGGAAGACCAACATCGAGAAATCCTTCGACGTAACTTCGTCATCCTAGTGAATGATATGAAGTCTGTGAGCGATGTTTGTGATGTACTCCGGGTGAAAAACGTACTCACTAAACAGATGTGTGAGGGGATAATGGCCTAGAAAACCAACACGGATCGAGCCCGTAACCTGGTCATATCACTCTTTAGAAGAGGGCCTAAGGCCTTTCAAGCCTTCGTCGATGGACTGTTGGAAACCGATAACCATACATTGGTTAACGTGCTTTACCCTGTGTGTGATTAGATGGCTGTGTTGAGGGACACCCGAGGGGATTTTACGAAAATATAGGATGTATAAAATATGTGAGTCTAGTCTGCGATTTGATTTTATCTTACGTCGTGTGTACTGGCCTAATGTAGAATCCTAATTGATTCCATATGTGATTGTGTAACCCAGTCGCGCTTCGTGTATCGTGCATCGACATTAGGCCTTTTAGCCCTCGATGTCTGTATACAACCAAGGGAAATTAAATATTCATGTATGCGCATATTAATGAGGTCACGTGTTGAGGTCGCGTGTGTTGTTGGTACGGATTTTTGTCTTAACGGCTCGCGTGTGTATGAAATATGGTGTGAATGTATTGCTGACTGTATTTCTAAGCCTCGGGATATATCATGACTTATGTAGTGCCATGTTCGGATTGTGTAGTACAGTGTGATTCATATGAAGAATGATCATACACGAAGAGTTCATCCTTGGAATTTATATATCGCATATAATGGTATATAGGTGATTTATGTGGTGAACAGTGACTACGGACTTCTAACATGTCGTGGAGATGTATGCCATGTATTGTGTACATTACATTACGAGGGTGGTCTTCAGTCAATAACAGATATCTGTGAAAGGGCTAAAGGACTATTACCCCGTAATTAGGCGGGTCATTAGTTGTGATCATGTGGTTTTGATAGCATTCGGTGTTGTGTCAAGGCCGAGTAATTACTCAATCGCTGTTTAACGCGTGGTATTTTGAAAGACTCGTGTCTCCGGCAGCTATAATCAGGGAGGGTTAATGTGTATATTAGTCTAGACGTCCGTTTTATCTTGACCATCAGTCAGTGTCGATCGTTGCCATGTGTCAATGTGGAGGTCTCACCCCGTTTTCGCGTTCAAAAATATCCCCACGTGTTTACTCTTGTGTGAACGTTATTTCATATAGAAAATATTTTTAAACACTGATATATTTCACGACGTGCATAACCCCGAATCTCTATAGGAAAAATATCAGTGATATTCTCAATATGTCTTTAATCGTATCCTGTAAATTTTCTCAATTTATGTCCGATGATTCTGAAATATTACGGAATCATATATTGGAAGTCCACGGAGAGTGTATTGTAGAAAATTCATCGCGCGCCGGAGCAAAATTCCCCGCAAAGCGTGCCCTTTGACTGTTTGTCACCTTCCATATAATCGTTATGTGTGAGTGTATGTTTTTAAGATGTAGATATCCAAAAATGCCACTTTTCCGTTTTTTCTGCTATCTCTTAACATTGTGACCTGAAAGTTTGGCTCTTCAACAATTTGACCTCGACCCCGGTGGCCTGGGTGCACGAAACTTTGTCAGTAGATTCCCGAGGATGTTACGCGTAGAATGTGGTGATTTTTAAAACAATGGCGGTCAAACAGTACACGACATCATCATAACCGTAAATAGCCGATATCTCCCGAACGGTATGGGTTAAAGGCGTGGGAGAATGCTCACGTTCTCTACTGCCTTAGAGTATGCAGTCCTTCCTAAGCCACGGGGGACATATTAAACAGGTCTGGTATTCAACAGACAACCATGAAAAATTCCGAAACCATAAAAGGAATACTAGTGATTTATAGGAGAGAAACAGCTCTCAATGATGTTTGTTCACTCTTCGTCCTTGACCCGACTAGGAGCTATTCAATCGACCATAAATAAATTTTCAGAACTTTTGACTGGACCTGGCTGGGGCTGTACTCTGAAATACGCCAGCTACCTAGATTTCTCCACTTACAGTTTAAATATTTCAATATTTTCGGACCAATACACTACTTGTATTTAACAAAGAAGTGGATGGTTACAATGAGGGTTAGTTGGGGAGGGAAGAATGCATTTAAGGAATGCATGGCCTTGAAAATAGTTGAATAACTATAACAAAGAGTGGAAGGCTCGCACAAGGGAGAGATACTTGTACATGATGTGTGTGTGTGTGGAGCTATGTATGATGTTTAACCCAGAATCCCACCTCCCCCTTCCACCCAATTCCCATACCCGACGTTTAGGGTGGATGAAAAGTTAAAATAAAAAGGTGGCCATAAATATAGATATGGCAAGTTATATCTCATTAACAAATGAATACAAATGAGTTGTAGCGGGTAATAATTTAAGGTATCATATACGGTGTTGGTTTCTCCTGTTTTAAATTGTTTGCGCATAATTAGATATTTCTCTTTCGGGAGATTTGACTGGACCTGGTTGGGGCTGTACTCTGAAATACGTCGGCTACCTAGATTTCTCCATTTACAGTTTTAATATTACAATATTTTCGTTATTTTGGAATTACACTATCTTAATATAGGAGTTCTAATATTAGTTACTTTTGATCCGGAGTGAAGTTCAGGCATGCTAGGTTATTCATGAAATATTTTCTTGGAATTTTTTGGGGTTGAAAAAGTGGAAGCGGATAAATTCTAGCAAACCTGCAACCTATACTCCTCGAGTAATGTATTGGAAGGAGGAATCCAGAGCCATTCCACCGCGTCCGCTCTGTTCTAGGAATCCGGCTTTGAAAATGTAAAAGAATATCACTTGTCATGCTCAATACGGTCTAGTTGTAACTGGAGGTGAAATTAACTTCAGTAAATGGGTTCAGTGTATATCTACATAAACTTAAGGTACCCGCCCCTTTCGAAATTTCCATGATTGAAATAGTTTATAAAAAAAAAGTGAAATGTGGGAGGAAGAATTGTTCATGAACACACCCACGTTCCTGGCGTGTTTCAACCCGACATCTGTCTGATAGTGGAATAGGTGTGCACATGTTAAGTACGCTCAGAGCAGTGTTTCGGATATTTTCGGGCTATATCTATGATATAAACATTCCCAGGCATATCCTCGTCAGGGGAGGCCTTAGAAAAATTCGAAATTCAATATATGACCTACAGCACCACAGGCTTACTTCCGTACACGTCGCCTAATCCATTGTATGAGGTAAAAGCGTACTCTCAAGGCTGGAAGAATACACAAGAAAAAAAACCTCGGAGGTATCGGGCGTGTAAAGTGTCGAAGACCTGTTCCGGTCTATTAAATGTTCAATTAAAATGGACTTGGTTCTATAGGATAATAAAACAGTTGTTTAGTCATATTGTACATATCCGCGAAAAGATACACGTGTCTGGGAATCTGACATTATAGGCCTCTGTATTTGTCAGATGATGATGTGAAATGTCCGCGAAATCTAAAATTATAACCCCATGTACGTCTATTCATAGCATTTGTATACACCTCGTCACATCGTATCCTTTCTTTGATAGATAAAAAAAAATGTATCTTTTCCTCTAATTAAGCCCGTGAGGACTCATTTCGGCTTCATTTTCATTAAGGGAGAAATCTTTCGCCATGACTTAAGCGCCATCACGAACAATATTTATTAGTAGGAAAAATACTGGGGTTAAACTCAAACAATTGCACTCGGACTGCGAGGCAAAAGTAATTGCGAATTAGAAAAGATTTATGTTTTTTTCGCGATAGATGAACAGAATGCGTCGCTTCTGAAAACGAAGTCATAACAAAGACAGTAATGTTGGTTGATCTATGTGAATCAGTCAGAGAAATCATGAAAGTCAAGAAAAACAAAATTCAAATAGCATGACAATCCGATAAATCTGACCGCAAAAACCTTCTCGCCCTTTCGATTCAAAGTTGAGGTGTAGTGTATAAAGGCGAAATCTGGTCGCACTTCTGTTGGTGCGGCGGAAAAATGGTCGGATATAGAAACACCATTCACTATTCGGTAACAACACCAGTCCTAATGCGGTGATGACCGTTAATGTCCGTCAACGTACGTATGAACGCCCGTTAACGCATGCCAACGCCAGTCTTGACGCCCGTTGACGTCAGAGAGAGAGAGAGAGAGCTCGCGTTTCGTAAACTTTATTGCGCCAGATGTTACATCATACCAATGATCGGTGAGCCGCTATGGGCATGCTTACAGGTCATTAAACTACAGAGTGACATTAGTCTGAAGCCCCCTCTTATTAGTGTACGATGAAAAACCCCTCAATGTCGCACATCAGCACCAGTTCGGCCATCTTTGTCATCTTTTCGTTTTCTCGATGTCCAGTGAGAACCCTTCGTTGATACGTTATACGTCATTTTTTCTCCTTTATCCTTGTCCGAAAATAAGCAGTCATCGTTATGCGTCAGACTCCCTTTCTATCAGTGCGGGATACTCCAATGGCAGCAAGTCTTTGAACATTTGTTTTCGCATTTTGACAGCGTTTTTCAGAGCCTCCCTGGGGGGTAAACCCATATCGTCTTCCAGATAGCGCTTTGTTTTCATGATGGACCTATGATTATGATCTCTCTTCATTTCAATAGGAAATAAGTTATACTGCTCGTAGATGGTCATAGCAGATTTTCTTATTCGGGGTAGCATGTCGATGTACGCCTGCTGTATTGCCTCTTCGTCCGGTCCCTCCGCCTCGATAGTCTCGGCGTGCGCATCAATAGCCTCAGTCACAATGAGATCCCAAAATGACGGTTCCCGGCTGACCATATCTGAATCGCTCAAGTTATCGCCTTCGCCGGAGGAGCTATCATTGTCCGCGTTGGAGGATGACCTCCCATCCTGGGTCGACCGTACACTGTCGGCGTCAGAGTGCGAACATTCAGTATCCGTATCAGGAGATAACCCCTCAGTATTCGTACAGGCGGACAGGCCCGCAGTTTCCCTTTCAGCCTCTGCATGTCCGTGAATATTTCTCTTGTGTCTCAGCATATCGTAGTACCTGGTGAACTTTCGATCACAAATAGAGCAAGTATAAGACATGTTGCCGTGATAAACGTCACTGGAGAACTGCGTTAGTCTTCAGACAGCGTTGCTTATATGGATGGGCATCAAAGCGGGAGGAATTTCGGCGTTAAAGAATTCGAGCGCATGCGCACTCGTCAGGAAGGGCGGTTGGACGATCGATTATGCGTTATGGGTTTATGTTAGGGCGTCAAGGCGTTCAGATAGAACCTTAAGCTGTTGAGACGGCGTTAATTGGCGTTCAGATGAAGAGTGGCGTACGTTAACGCGCGTTAACGCCCGTGTCAACGCCCCAACGCCCGTCTTAACGCCCGCCAACGCCCGCCAACGCTCGTTGACGCCTAGGTATCTCTCTTTCTCCCTCTCTCTGTCTGTCTCTCTCTCTCTCGTCAACGAGCGTTGGCGGGCGTTAAGGCGGGCGTTGGCGGGCGTTAAGACGGGCGTTGGGGCGTTGACACGGGCGTTAACGCGCGTTAACGTACGCCACTCTTCATCTGAACGCCAATTAACGCCGTCTCAACAGCTTAAGGTTCTATCTGAACGCCTTGACGCCCTAACATAAACCCATAACGCATAATCGATCGTCCAACCGCCCTTCCTGACGAGTGCGCATGCGCTCGAATTCTTTAACGCCGAAATTCCTCCCGCTTTGATGCCCATCCATATAAGCAACGCTGTCTGAAGACTAACGCAGTTCTCCAGTGTCGTTTATCACGGCAACATGTCTTATACTTGCTCTATTTGTGATCGAAAGTTCACCAGGTACTACGATATGCTGAGACACAAGAGAAATATTCACGGACATGCAGAGGCTGAAAGGGAAACTGCGGGCCTGTCCGCCTGTACGAATACTGAGGGGTTATCTCCTGATACGGATACTGAATGTTCGCACTCTGACGCCGACAGTGTACGGTCGACCCAGGATGGGAGGTCATCCTCCAACGCGGACAATGATAGCTCCTCCGGCGAAGGCGATAACTTGAGCGATTCAGATATGGTCAGCCGGGAACCGTCATTTTGGGATCTCATTGTGACTGAGGCTATTGATGCGCACGCCGAGACTATCGAGGCGGAGGGACCGGACGAAGAGGCAATACAGCAGGCGTACATCGACATGCTACCCCGAATAAGAAAATCTGCTATGACCATCTACGAGCAGTATAACTTATTTCCTATTGAAATGAAGAGAGATCATAATCATAGGTCCATCATGAAAACAAAGCGCTATCTGGAAGACGATATGGGTTTACCCCCCAGGGAGGCTCTGAAAAACGCTGTCAAAATGCGAAAACAAATGTTCAAAGACTTGCTGCCATTGGAGTATCCCGCACTGATAGAAAGGGAGTCTGACGCATAACGATGACTGCTTATTTTCGGACAAGGATAAAGGAGAAAAAAATGACGTATAACGTATCAACGAAGGGTTCTCACTGGACATCGAGAAAACGAAAAGATGACAAAGATGGCCGAAATGGTGCTGATGTGCGACATTGAGGGGTTTTTCATCGTACACTAATAAGAGGGAGCTTCAGACTAATGTCACTCTGTAGTTTAATGACCTGTAAGCATGCCCATAGCGGCTCACCGATCATTGGTATGATGTAACATCTGGCGCAATAAAGTTTACGAAACGCGAGCTCTCTCTGACGTCGACGGACGTCAAGACGGGCGTTGGTATGCGTTAACGGGCGTTCATACGTACGTTGACGGACAATAACGGTCGTCACCGCATTAGGACTGGTGTTGTTACCGAATAGTGATTGGTGTTTCTATATCTTACCGTTTTCCCTCCGCACCAACAGCAGTGCGACCAGATTTCGCCTTTATACACTACACCTCAACTTTGAATCGAAAGGGCGAGAAGGTTTTTGCGGTCAGATTTATCGGATTGTCATGCTATTTGAATTTTGTTTTTCTTGACTTTCATGATTTCTCTGACTGATTCACATAGATCAACCAACATTACTGTCTTTGTTATGACTTCGTTTTCAGAAGCGACGCATTCTGTTCATCTATCGCGAAAAAAACATAAATCTTTTCTAATTCGCAATTACTTTTGCCTCGCAGTCCGAGTGCAATTGTTTGAGTTTAACCCCAGTATTTTTCCTACTAATAAATATTGTTCGTGATGGCGCTTAAGTCATGGCGAAAGATTTCTCCCTTAATGAAAATGAAGCCGAAATGAGTCCTCACGGGCTTAATTAGAGGAAAAGATACATTTTTTTTTATCTATCAAAGAAAGGATACGATGTGACGAGGTGTATACAAATGCTATGAATAGACGTACATGGGGTTATAATTTTAGATTTCGCGGACATTTCACATCATCATCTGACAAATACAGAGGCCTATAATGTCAGATTCCCAGACACGTGTATCTTTTCGCGGATATGTACAATATGACTAAACAACTGTTTTATTATCCTATAGAACCAAGTCCATTTTAATTGAACATTTAATAGACCGGAACAGGTCTTCGACACTTTACACGCCCGATACCTCCGAGGTTTTTTTTCTTGTGTATTCTTCCAGCCTTGAGAGTACGCTTTTACCTCATACAATGGATTAGGCGACGTGTACGGAAGTAAGCCTGTGGTGCTGTAGGTCATATATTGAATTTCGAATTTTTCTAAGGCCTCCCCTGACGAGGATATGCCTGGGAATGTTTATATCATAGATATAGCCCGAAAATATCCGAAACACTGCTCTGAGCGTACTTAACATGTGCACACCTATTCCACTATCAGACAGATGTCGGGTTGAAACACGCCAGGAACGTGGGTGTGTTCATGAACAATTCTTCCTCCCACATTTCACTTTTTTTTTATAAACTATTTCAATCATGGAAATTTCGAAAGGGGCGGGTACCTTAAGTTTATGTAGATATACACTGAACCCATTTACTGAAGTTAATTTCACCTCCAGTTACAACTAGACCGTATTGAGCATGACAAGTGATATTCTTTTACATTTTCAAAGCCGGATTCCTAGAACAGAGCGGACGCGGTGGAATGGCTCTGGATTCCTCCTTCCAATACATTACTCGAGGAGTATAGGTTGCAGGTTTGCTAGAATTTATCCGCTTCCACTTTTTCAACCCCAAAAAATTCCAAGAAAATATTTCATGAATAACCTAGCATGCCTGAACTTCACTCCGGATCAAAAGTAACTAATATTAGAACTCCTATATTAAGATAGTGTAATTCCAAAATAACGAAAATATTGTAATATTAAAACTGTAAATGGAGAAATCTAGGTAGCCGACGTATTTCAGAGTACAGCCCCAACCAGGTCCAGTCAAATCTCCCGAAAGAGAAATATCTAATTATGCGCAAACAATTTAAAACAGGAGAAACCAACACCGTATATGATACCTTAAATTATTACCCGCTACAACTCATTTGTATACATTTGTTAATGAGATATAACTTGCCATATCTATATTTATGGCCACCTTTTTATTTTAACTTTTCATCCACCCTAAACGTCGGGTATGGGAATTGGGTGGAAGGGGGAGGTGGGATTCTGGGTTAAACATCATACATAGCTCCACACACACACACATCATGTACAAGTATCTCTCCCTTGTGCGAGCCTTCCACTCTTTGTTATAGTTATTCAACTATTTTCAAGGCCATGCATTCCTTAAATGCATTCTTCCCTCCCCAACTAACCCTCATTGTAACCATCCACTTCTTTGTTAAATACAAGTAGTGTATTGGTCCGAAAATATTGAAATATTTAAACTGTAAGTGGAGAAATCTAGGTAGCTGGCGTATTTCAGAGTACAGCCCCAGCCAGGTCCAGTCAAAAGTTCTGAAAATTTATTTATGGTCGATTGAATAGCTCCTAGTCGGGTCAAGGACGAAGAGTGAACAAACATCATTGAGAGCTGTTTCTCTCCTATAAATCACTAGTATTCCTTTTATGGTTTCGGAATTTTTCATGGTTGTCTGTTGAATACCAGACCTGTTTAATATGTCCCCCGTGGCTTAGGAAGGACTGCATACTCTAAGGCAGTAGAGAACGTGAGCATTCTCCCACGCCTTTAACCCATACCGTTCGGGAGATATCGGCTATTTACGGTTATGATGATGTCGTGTACTGTTTGACCGCCATTGTTTTAAAAATCACCACATTCTACGCGTAACATCCTCGGGAATCTACTGACAAAGTTTCGTGCACCCAGGCCACCGGGGTCGAGGTCAAATTGTTGAAGAGCCAAACTTTCAGGTCACAATGTTAAGAGATAGCAGAAAAAACGGAAAAGTGGCATTTTTGGATATCTACATCTTAAAAACATACACTCACACATAACGATTATATGGAAGGTGACAAACAGTCAAAGGGCACGCTTTGCGGGGAATTTTGCTCCGGCGCGCGATGAATTTTCTACAATACACTCTCCGTGGACTTCCAATATATGATTCCGTAATATTTCAGAATCATCGGACATAAATTGAGAAAATTTACAGGATACGATTAAAGACATATTGAGAATATCACTGATATTTTTCCTATAGAGATTCGGGGTTATGCACGTCGTGAAATATATCAGAAAAATATTTTCTATATGAAATAACGTTCACACAAGAGTAAACACGTGGGGATATTTTTGAACGCGAAAACGGGGTGAGACCTCCACATTGACACATGGCAACGATCGACACTGACTGATGGTCAAGATAAAACGGACGTCTAGACTAATATACACATTAACCCTCCCTGATTATAGCTGCCGGAGACACGAGTCTTTCAAAATACCACGCGTTAAACAGCGATTGAGTAATTACTCGGCCTTGACACAACACCGAATGCTATCAAAACCACATGATCACAACTAATGACCCGCCTAATTACGGGGTAATAGTCCTTTAGCCCTTTCACAGATATCTGTTATTGACTGAAGACCACCCTCGTAATGTAATGTACACAATACATGGCATACATCTCCACGACATGTTAGAAGTCCGTAGTCACTGTTCACCACATAAATCACCTATATACCATTATATGCGATATATAAATTCCAAGGATGAACTCTTCGTGTATGATCATTCTTCATATGAATCACACTGTACTACACAATCCGAACATGGCACTACATAAGTCATGATATATCCCGAGGCTTAGAAATACAGTCAGCAATACATTCACACCATATTTCATACACACGCGAGCCGTTAAGACAAAAATCCGTACCAACAACACACGCGACCTCAACACGTGACCTCATTAATATGCGCATACATGAATATTTAATTTCCCTTGGTTGTATACAGACATCGAGGGCTAAAAGGCCTAATGTCGATGCACGATACACGAAGCGCGACTGGGTTACACAATCACATATGGAATCAATTAGGATTCTACATTAGGCCAGTACACACGACGTAAGATAAAATCAAATCGCAGACTAGACTCACATATTTTATACATCCTATATTTTCGTAAAATCCCCTCGGGTGTCCCTCAACACAGCCATCTAATCACACACAGGGTAAAGCACGTTAACCAATGTATGGTTATCGGTTTCCAACAGTCCATCGACGAAGGCTTGAAAGGCCTTAGGCCCTCTTCTAAAGAGTGATATGACCAGGTTACGGGCTCGATCCGTGTTGGTTTTCTAGGCCATTATCCCCTCACACATCTGTTTAGTGAGTACGTTTTTCACCCGGAGTACATCACAAACATCGCTCACAGACTTCATATCATTCACTAGGATGACGAAGTTACGTCGAAGGATTTCTCGATGTTGGTCTTCCATGTCCGGTAGTAGATTTGCTACGTCTTAAACTCTAAAATCCCTGATAATGATGTACATAAGACATTAAAAATCCCAAGACTTTGAAATACAGTCAGTAATACATTCACACCATGTTTCATACACATGCGACCCTTTAAGACAAAAAAAATCCGTACCAACAACACACGTGACCTCAACACGTGACCTCATTAATATGCGCATACATGAATATTTAATTCCCTTACTTATATGTAGTAAATGGTTGCATACAGACAAGATATACTACTCATGCGTACACGTTAAGCCCTCATGCGGGTCGGAAATAGTGTCACAAATTTGAGTGAAAAAATGCATCAGAAAATTTCCTCCAGTTTCTCAGTTTCATTCCTGATTGCAGGTTTGATTAAATTCAACAAAATTTTACTGAAAATGTTCCCACAAATATAGAGAATCTTCATTTTGAATTTCAGTGTGCAACGCGACCGGCGTTTCGCAGACGATGTAAATTTCTTCCCGCCACTCCGTCTAAGAACAGAACAATTCCGGGAAGCAGCCAGTTTACGATAGCATGACATGTGGCTCACACTGACAATAGCACTGATTGACAGCCAAGGATAACGGACACTCCCAAAAACTGCAAAATTTGGGACAGGTTGAATCTTCGACGCTCATTCCAAACCTCATTTGTGGGCTGCAGTGCTGATTCATGTTTAAATATTCTTGGAGGTTTATGTTTAAATATTCTTGGAGGTTTACTAAAGACTGTGGGACAAACAATATGACAGTAAGTTGATTAGTTTCAAATAAATCCATCACTGAAAAAGTGTCCAATAACTGGGCGCAAACTTGTATTTTCATACCGTGAATGGTCCCTGTGTTTCAACTGTTCCCAGTCTCTCCCAGTATTTTTTCTTCAATATTTTTTTATGACGATTTATCACTAAAGATGATTTATCCAGTGTTACTTTCTCGGCCATACCTGCAGCCTCTTATTCATAAAAAGTGTCCAATAACCGGGCAGTCATGCTAGTTTCTCGGGTCAACGCACTCGTCGCTTTGTGCGCTGTGGGGTGTGACATCAGGATTTTCAGCTCGAGGCAGGCATTATTCAGTGAGTGTTTTATTACGATGTCCATATGGAATTTTTCTATATCACCAAAGATAACAGAGCTGAGGAAGGACTGTGCAAACCTATTATCCACGTCCGATAACAGTAAAAAATATGACATCGACATGGTTACCGTAGATCAATAATTTGCGGTACCGAACCTTAGATTCGATTATTCGAGGTTTACAGATTGGTTTGTGCATGTCTTCAGCTTTGATGATCAAACCAGTTAATGAGTACCGTGTCATTTTTTTTCTACACAATGTTGGTCGTATCAAGAAGATTTGGGGCACAGTAATCCCAAAACTTCCCACTGAAGTTGCCGAAAATCATTCAGCTGTCAACTGTTGGAGCGCGAACTATGTCCGCAACAGTGTTTCGCCGCGCGCTAACGGGGGACAACTGCGCTCAGGATGGTGCACTATTGCCTTGAGACCGTGCGCTATCGCCTCGAGACCATGCGTTATCGCCTCGAGACAGCTACTGCAGAACATGTAATAGTTCTTGTGCTATACATTTAACATGAGGAATTACAGAATATCATACGACCAATCAGGATAAACAATTACGGTATCAGGTATAATAATAAATTTTATGACAGATGGCTATAACTGTTGAAATAGTGTTGGAAAATTAATATTCTGGGTTCGGAGCACGCCTATTCTTTCTTGATAAAAAAAAGAGCATAAAATGAAATAAAAACCGAGTCACTGCACCACTGTTTTAAGGGTGTTCGCCAAAATCTGAATACTTTTGTTCTTGACCTAATACTGTCACGGAACAAATAACGAATTTATTAAAAGCTTCACTTTATATTATAAATTCAACGATATAACCATTTGTAATGTTTCGTCGGTAAAGGACACAGTTCACTTGCTTGACCAGCATGTTTCGATATTTGTGATGCAGCGTATCTCACAAATTTAGAAGAATTTATCTGTTTTTCTTGCTCCAAGGAATGGCTTGTCGTGCACCGTGGTATGGACTACCGCAATACAATTAGTTCAGCTGAGCTCGTCAGCGGTTCTCTAGTCAGTTTAACTGACTTTACAACAACAGGTGTGCATACTAGTTATCTTGGCGGTATATTTCATTGAAAACGGACGGACCAGGTGATAAAAATTACTCCAATCGGGACTACAGTGTGGGCTTATCTGTCAAAATACCCACAACAGCTCTAACTGTGTAGCTTATTTACGGAAAACGGGATCTTGACAGAGAGGGAATTGTGATCACATCTCTTCTATGATTAAATAGGCCCCTGATAGGCAACATGATTATCCATCTATCTCCGCCATCGTTCATCGGTATCGTGCACTCTGTCCGGAGAGGCCCAAAAAGTGTACTGTTTTGCTCCACAGGATGGAAAACATGCTCCACGGGATGGAATGTCATGCCAAAGCACACAAGGGATGGAGAACTGAATCTCCGGGGTGATATTGGCAGAAGCGATATGCTAGCTACTTTTGTTAACTGCGTTTTGATTGGTTGATTTGACTAACACAGCCCACACCCACATTTTACTAAACGCAAGTTGAAAAACAAGATGGAAATGTTTTGTTGGATATCCGAATTGAAGTATTTATTATTAACAGGTGCAATGCAGGTGTGATATTTCAACATTAATAAATATATTTACATTCTATTCATAGAAATGTAACTGATATTTTTACACGTGCGTGTATAGGCCTAAACAAAGGAATACCATGTACTCCAGACCTTATAAATGAAAGTTTCTGGTGCTCACTTAATAATTTATGCGGAGTTTACATGAGCATGCGACACTAAACATTCCTTTTTAACACATCAACAAGAGAAACTGAACATGTAATATCAACAGGGCCAAATGTTTGGATTATACCTAGGATAGTGGGTACTATTGGTATCACAGATTCAACTTATACACTCTCAGAAATATTCAGGGAATAATCCTGATTAGATCAGGCTGCACATTCACAACTCAATTTCAGGCATTTTACCTGAAATTCAGGAATAATTTCCTGAATTTCAGAAGAAAGATCCCTGAATGAGAGGATTTTTCCTAAAATTCAGGCAAATTTACCACCCTGATTAGTAAGTTCCCGACCCTATTCAGGTACGTAAAATTCCCTAATATTCAGGTAATTTAGCTTTAATTCATGAATGATATACCTGAATTTCAGGAAATTATCCCTGGATTTCAGGTAAAATCCCTGAAATTGATTTGTGGATGTGCAGCCTGATCTATTCAGGATTATTCCCTGAATATTTCTGAGAGTGTAGGGGCTGTTCCAGACTTAATTCACCATATACTTTCTATCAAAGTTTAACTGTAAGATATAAAAGCTAATATTCCTTTTTAACACATTAACAAGAATTCAACATGTAACAGATGTAAATCAACAAAACATGACCGACTGGTTGGATAGTGGATACTATTGCTATTACAGATCAACTTTATATTTGCAGTGACTGTACCATTCTCATGTCACCGCCTGCTTTTTTATTCAGATTTAATTATTGGCCGACTTGCTCGGTACTTTTGTGGATGTGCAACATCAAATATCTGTTCATCCGTATTTCGAAGAGAGATTCTTGGGGCTTCTATACACGCTGGACAAACACAAACAACAATATCAGACTGACAATCAAAACTTGGCGATATTCGGTGGTCTGGTCTTTTGAGAGACCTATATATGTATTTTATGTGAGTATGTAGGCACTGGCACAGGGATGTATTAAACAAAACTCATTTCCTAAAAATCGTTCCTAGAGACAAGTTTCTGATGGTTTTAAAAGGCTGCTATAGTTTAGCTTGTGCCATGGCAGTAAATCGTAAATTTCAGTCACCAACCTGTGTTAGAGGATATAGTTTACTTCGGACTAGTAAGTCGCGTAAACTCTTATTGTTTCTGTAAGCTATGATTGGCTTCAGATTGAGTGGCTGCCTCAGTTTAGGTTGAAAATTCTGATATTCCTCCTTTAGCATACGAGCGGCTTCAACATATCGCCTGTTATAAGGAATCACAAAGGGTATTATCTCCCGTTTAGACTGTTTGCCTGGATCGATAATCATGCCGAAAGGATATCGTGTTTGTAAAGTTTTGATCCAAAATGTCTCGCGTATCGCTCTCAGGTCGTCAGTTTCTTCCTGTGTGGCGAGAGTGAGGATTTGTTCAATAGGCATGATCTCAAAATGTTCCTGGAGGATGTGTCCTGGGAGATTGAAATGGTCGTTAACCGGACCGTCGTTTTCGAGAAAAATATCAGATTGATGACGGGTGGCTCGTTCCCTAAATGCCCTTTTTGTTTCACCAATATACTGTTTAAGACACTTTTTGCACGTAATGAGATATATTACGTTCACCGAGTCACAGGTGAGATGGTCTCGTAGTTCATATTTGTTTCTCGTTTGTTCACTTTTGAAGTACGTTCGAGTCGCGATGAATGCATCAAGTTTACATCGATCTTTTAGGCATTTTTGAGTTTGACCATCGCCGACGTTGGGGCGATTATGTTTGATCCTAACGGGTTCAGACCTACAGGTGTCGTCTGAGTGTTAATTGTGAGGTGATCTCCCGGAGGGTGTTCGATTTGATTCGACGCAGGAAACGAGCTGAATAGCCTCTAGGCTTCAATGCTTGGAATAATACTGAACAAGACTGATTGAAATTTTGGAGATTGCTAGAATTCCGGTGAAATGGGATGATTTGTGATTTGATTATACCCTGAAACATATGTGGAGGATGAAACGATTTGGCATGGAGAAGTTCATGTGTGTCGGTAGGTTTGAAAAATACCTTGTAATCTAAATATCCAGTATTGGCAAACCCGGGACCTTTGTAGACTGTGACATCCAAATAATCAATAGAGGATTGGTGAACTACTGCTTCTAATTTTATATTGGGGTCATGGCTGTTCAGAATGTCAATAAATGGCCCGAGATCTTCTCTAGGGTGATCCCAAAGAAGAAAAATATCGTCCAAAAAACGAAGGTACAAGAGGGGTTGTTTGTCGCATTTCCTTAAAGCCTCTTCTTCCCACTGAGCTACGTAAATCGATGCGAAGTTTGGACTAAACCTTTTCCCCATAGCACATCCACTGACCTGTTGATAGATTTCTCCATTAAACTCAAATCGTTTCCTTTAAGACTAAGTTCCAAAAGTTCAAGAATTTCGTCATCTGGTCTTTTAGGATCGGGAAACTGTTGAAAAGCGTTTTTGATCGAACGTATTCCACCATCTATATCAATATTGGTATACATTGATTCAATATCCATAGTGACTAGAAGAGCATTCGGAGGAACGTTGATTTGGGATAATTTGGCAAGAAAATCCTCGGTGTTTTTTAGATAACTAGGATGCCGGTTAGCAATTGGCTTGAGGTGATAGTCAATAAATTCGGAAATGTGGTAGGAGTCAGACCCACAATCAGAAACAATAGGTCGGCCTGGCGGGGTAAACTCATCAGCCCATTTTTCAATCGGCTTGTGGATCTTCGGCAAAATGTAAAAATGTCTCATTTTTGCTTCATGTTTCTTAGGGGCCAGATACTCTAACTGTTTGTCGGAAATAATTTGTTTTTCTTTTAATTGGACCAAAATTTGAAGAAATCTGACATAATTTTGAGGCCATATTTCTTTGTTTAGTTTTTTGTAATGTCTGGGATTATTGAGCAGACGCTGGGCTTCTTTAATGTAGTTTTCTCTTGACAAGATAACAGTGGCAGAGCCTTTGTCTGCAGGCTTAAGGACTATGTTTCTATTGTGACGTAATTTAGATAGGGAGCGGCGTTCCGAAATAGACAAATTTTGGTAATTTCCAAACCTACCACTTGTTAATAAAGCCTGAACTCTAGTTGAAAGATTATCTACAGCTTTTGGAATTTCAGGATCGACGTTCTCGGGGATATACCCGGAATTAGCCGTGAAGGGTTCTTTTTCTCCGACAGAGTTTCTATAGCGATCAGCCAAGTGAAGTTTATTTTTGAAAGGTATGATAATTTCGTATCCCTTGGTCTCCATATGTGCATCCATGCCTGTGCTGGGTTTAGGAGTAGGCGCAAAAGAGGACCCCACAAATATTTTAAGCAATAGATTGAGAAAGTATTCAGAAAATTTCCTTGAAAATCAATCTTAATAGTAGGAATACTTTGTACATATCCTGTATACATGATATAGTTAGAGATGTAACCAATTAAAAAACTCTCATCCGTGTTCTTTTCTGCGGTGAAGCTTCACAGATTTATATTGGTGCGAGAGAGGTCGCCATATACAGCGATTTCAAGAATAACATGTCAATGAAATTTGAAATCCTGTCAGCTTGCCGTTGGTTACTGGGATAGTGTGTGCAAAATTTCATTGCTATCGGCCAACTATCTTGAGACATATCAAACAACGCTTTGGGTGGGGCGGGCGGCTTACTTTTGTTGCACTCTTTAAAATAACAAGGTCAAACTATCTGGTTTTGGGGGTAAGCTTTTTTTCAAGTAGTACTTCGATACAAGACTGTTATTTAAGGATTTTTAAATCAATTTTTTTTGCATGCGGAAGGACAGAAAAACTTAAAACACAGAAAGTGTTATACACAAAACTTCATTTTCAATCGGCAAAGTTTTCAAAAGTTGAAATTATATGCTTTATGGCTACTATGTTTAACAAATCACTCCCAGAAAAAAACATTTTACATTCTCCACCTATATCTTGTCTAATTCACACTAACTAAATCCACACTAATGAAATCTCTATCATCGTTAGACATATTGTATATTTCTACATACTTGATCAACATCAAACGTCAGATCCGACGTTCAATATTCAACCGTCGTCCATAAAACAATTTCCGCGTCAACAACTGAAACAATAATCAGCAACAGACAAATGAAGACAATGTGTACAGGGCATTACAGATTACCCCAGGTAGCCCCTTCTAAAGAATTACACACCTCATCAATAGGACAACAACAAATTCATCATTACATAATCAGGCTTCAATCATAAGATCGTTGCAATCCATGAATTGCGCACAAACCAAGTCAATCCTTTAACAAAGGAGGTGCGCCGATAGCATTCATATCTCTTTAACCTAGGAAATATTTTTAATCAATGATAACTGGACTGTGTTCGATCTGAAGTTGATCAATTTAACATAAATATAAGCCTAATGACCTAACATTAGGATAAGTTGATCCATATTTATCCTATTTTCACCAGTTATAAATAGCAAAAAAAGCACTGCTAGTTAACCCTACCTGGCCGGGGGGGGGGGGGGGGGTACTTCACCCCTCCCCCCCCCCCTAACCACCTGTAGGTTTTTCTCTTCTATCTCCAGAACGACAGAAGAAAATTGAGAGCTGAAACTCCGTGACTTTTTCGATTATCATATTGGGGTCATTTTGAGCCTATTTGCATGACTCCCGAGCAGAGGATCATGGGTAAATTCAAAATGGCGTCCATGTGAGGTACCAGAAAAGTGATTTTTTTGTTATATTTCTTTAAAAAAATTGTTTTTCTATGTGGAAAAGTGGGTAAAACTGATTTTATTTCATATCAGATTATTTTCTACTAATTTATCATGCCGTTTTTGCGAAGAAAAAACAAAAATGTGACAGTGACGTCATTATGGCGGCCATATTGGATTTTTTTTCTACATTTTCTTGTAGAGCTTGACCCAAAGATATAGTGTGGCAAGTTTCAGCCCACTAGCCTCAGCGATAGCGAAAATATATAGGGAGGCACTTTCCGCCCCCCCCCCCCCCCAGGCTGTGGTACACCCCAAATCGCCCAGGCCAGATAAGGTTAAAGAGATGGGAAAGAGACTTTATGAATGAGCCACTGTGGAACGCTGCATCAGTGCAAATTCCGGTATTTAAAGGATTGACACGAATTTTGTTCCAGTTGGGGATAAGGTTGGACAGCCTTCATACATGTCGATTCTAGTTAACATGTTGTTGTCGTTTCTCCTACAGTTTGTTGTTAAAAATGATATCCAATGCGATTCGATGATTGAAATAGCAACCAACCACGTCTATGGGACTCAACGAGCTCCCTGGATACAAAGGATTACTTCGGTTTACGCATTATTTCGAGTATAACATACACAGAGGTTCTTCGAGGCATGGGCCTAAAGAATTATGTCTCAATAATTTTGAACGCCGTCTTGTCATACCATGTCAAAGTGTTATGTAATTCTCGACCCAAAGCTTAATCAATACTGGCATTTTTACACCAGCGCCTTTTATCCATTAACTTGTGATTAGTTATTCATGTTCATGACAACTACATCACCTATAACATCCACCTGACCAAAGTTCGTCTTATCATAATTTATTGTAAAATGTCAGCAAAATTGTGCTCCTGACATTACTGTTCGTCGTCTCTCCGCTACATGACTGTTATACTTTCTTATATTTTTTTTCTGTGAATAAAATCATCCAGAATCAACTAGGTTATTTATGTATGTATATATATATATATACTTCCCTTGGTATAAATTAGTTCCACTTGATTGTATACCTTCTCGATGTCGGGCGCTGTGATCAGCAAATTAATAACCTTGAACCTCATACAACTAATTAAGTGTACGTGGCAGGTGGAATTCGTCTTTGTTTTCATGAAGAGGATTGAAGTCCGATATTACTAATTTAATATATGGTTCAAAATGTCTCCCGTAATTACCAGTGTCATTCAAAATTTATCCGTCGTCCATTAAAGAATGTCCACGTCCATAATCTAATGACCTATTCCATATTCCATATAACAGTATTAGCTTCAAATTCAAAAAGACAATCCATAAACATAGGTTAGTTTCCTGCAAAAGAGAAGCGGTCAACACTTTCGTAACACTCCATCTCATCTACCTTCATCTTCATCGTTCCTGTATCAGGTGATAGATAGCGTAACACTCCATCCCATCTACCTTCATCTTCATCGTTCCTGTATCCGGTGATAGATAGCGTAACACTCCATCCCATCTACCTTCATCTTCATCGTTCCTGTATCAGGTGATAGATAGCGTAACACTCCATCCCATCTACCTTCATCTTCATCGTTCCTGTATCAGGTGATAGATAGCGTAACACTCCATCTCATCTACCTTCATCTTCATCGTTCCTGTATCAGGTGATAGATAGCGTAACACTCCATCTCATCTACCTTCATCTTCATCGTTCCTGTATCAGGTGATAGATAGCGTAACACTCCATCCCATCTACCTTCATCTTCATCGTTCCTGTATCAGGTGATAGATAGCGTAACACTCCATCTCATCTACCTTCATCTTCATCGTTCCTGTATCAGGTGATAGATAGCGTAACACTCCATCTCATCTACCTTCATCTTCATCGTTCCTGTATCAGGTGATAGATAGCGTAACACTCCATCTCATCTACCTTCATCTTCATCGTTCCTGTATCAGGTGATAGATAGCGTAACACTCCATCCCATCTACCTTCATCTTCATCGTTCCTGTATCTAGCGTAACACTCCATCCCATCTACCTTCATCTCATCGTTCCTGTATCAGGTGATAGATAGCGTAACACTCCATCTCATCTACCTTCATCTTCATCGTTCCTGTATCAGGTGATAGATAGCGTAACACTCCATCCCATCTACCTTCATCTTCATCGTTCCTGTATCAGGTGATAGATAGCGTAACACTCCATCCCATCTACCTTCATCTTCATCGTTCCTGTATCAGGTGATAGATAGCGTAACACTCCATCTCATCTACCTTCATCTTCATCGTTCCTGTATCAGGTGATAGATAGCGTAACACTCCATCCCATCTACCTTCATCTTCATCGTTCCTGTATCAGGTGATAGATAGCGTAACACTCCATCCCATCTACCTTCATCTTCATCGTTCCTGTATCAGGTGATAGATAGCGTAACACTCCATCTCATCTACCTTCATCTTCATCGTTCCTGTATCAGGTGATAGATAGCGTAACACTCCATCCCATCTACCTTCATCTTCATCGTTCCTGTATCAGGTGATAGATAGCGTAACACTCCATCTCATCTACCTTCATCTTCATCGTTCCTGTATCAGGTGATAGATAGCGTAACACTCCATCCCATCTACCTTCATCTTCATCGTTCCTGTATCAGGTGATAGATAGCGTAACACTCCATCCCATCTACCTTCATCTTCATCGTTCCTGTATCAGGTGATAGATAGCGTAACACTCCATCTCATCTACCTTCATCTTCATCGTTCCTGTATCAGGTGATAGATAGCGTAACACTCCATCCCATCTACCTTCATCTTCATCGTTCCTGTATCAGGTGATAGATAGCGTAACACTCCCATCCCATCTACCTTCATCTTCATCGTTCCTGTATCAGGTGATAGATAAAGCGTAACACTCCATCTCATCTACCTTCATCTTCATCGTTCTTGCATTGTGGTGATAGATAGCGTAACACTCCATCTCATCTACCTTCATCTTCATCGTTCCTGTATCAGGTGATAGATAGCGTAACACCTTCCATCCCATCTACCTTCATATCTTCTATTTCCAGAAATTCCTGTATCAGGTGATAGATAGCGTAACACTCCATCTCATCTACCTTCATCTTCATCGTTCCTGTATCAGGTGATAGATAGCGTAACACTCCATCCCATCTACCTTCATCTTCATCGTTCCTGTATCAGGTGATAGATAGCGTAACACTCCATCCCATCTACCTTCATCTTCATCGTTCCTGTATCAGGTGATAGATAGCGTAACACTCCATCCCATCTACCTTCATCTTCATCGTTCCTGTATCAGGTGATAGATAGCGTAACACTCCATCCCATCTACCTTCATCTTCATCGTTCCTGTATCAGGTGATAGATAGCGTAACACTCCATCCCATCTACCTTCATCTTCATCGTTCCTGTATCAGGTGATAGATAGCGTAACACTCCATCCCATCTACCTTCATCTTCATCGTTCCTGTATCCGGTGATAGATAGCGTAACACTCCATCCCATCTACCTTCATCTTCATCGTTCCTGTATCCGGTGATAGATAGCGTAACACTCCATCCCATCTACCTTCATCTTCATCGTTCCTGTATCAGGTGATAGATAGCGTAACACTCCATCCCATCTACCTTCATCTTCATCGTTCCTGTATCAGGTGATAGATAGCGTAACACTCCATCTCATCTACCTTCATCTTCATCGTTCCTGTATCAGGTGATAGATAGCGTAACACTCCATCCCATCTACCTTCATCTTCATCGTTCCTGTATCAGGTGATAGATAGCGTAACACTCCATCTCATCTACCTTCATCTTCATCGTTCCTGTATCAGGTGATAGATAGCGTAACACTCCATCCCATCTACCTTCATCTTCATCGTTCCTGTATCAGGTGATAGATAGCGTAACACTCCATCCCATCTACCTTCATCTTCATCGTTCCTGTATCAGGTGATAGATAGCGTAACACTCCATCTCATCTACCTTCATCTTCATCGTTCCTGTATCAGGTGATAGATAGCGTAACACTCCATCCCATCTACCTTCATCTTCATCGTTCCTGTATCAGGTGATAGATAGCGTAACACTCCATCTCATCTACCTTCATCTTCATCGTTCCTGTATCAGGTGATAGATAGCGTAACACTCCATCTCATCTACCTTCATCTTCATCGTTCCTGTATCAGGTGATAGATAGCGTAACACTCCATCCCATCTACCTTCATCTTCATCGTTCCTGTATCAGGTGATAGATAGCGTAACACTCCATCCCATCTACCTTCATCTTCATCGTTCCTGTATCAGGTGATAGATAGCGTAACACTCCATCTCATCTACCTTCATCTTCATCGTTCCTGTATCAGGTGATAGATAGCGTAACACTCCATCCCATCTACCTTCATCTTCATCGTTCCTGTATCAGGTGATAGATAGCGTAACACTCCATCTCATCTACCTTCATCTTCATCGTTCCTGTATCAGGTGATAGATAGCGTAACACTCCATCCCATCTACCTTCATCTTCATCGTTCCTGTATCAGGTGATAGATAGCGTAACACTCCATCCCATCTACCTTCATCTTCATCGTTCCTGTATCAGGTGATAGATAGCGTAACACTCCATCTCATCTACCTTCATCTTCATCGTTCCTGTATCAGGTGATAGATAGCGTAACACTCCATCCCATCTACCTTCATCTTCATCGTTCCTGTATCAGGTGATAGATAGCGTAACACTCCATCCCATCTACCTTCATCTTCATCGTTCCTGTATCAGGTGATAGATAGCGTAACACTCCATCCCATCTACCTTCATCTTCATCGTTCCTGTATCCGGTGATAGATAGCGTAACGGCACATAAATTTCGCTGTTTCCCAGCTTATCTCTAAAAGTGATGTATTCCTACGAAGTAGGCTACCATCTGCAAATTATCCGGTAGTCAGTGAGTCCATCCGAATCATTTCGTCGGCAAAATAAGGAGAACCGTTGACATCAGAACCTTGATTTTTTTGCATGAAGGTGCATTAGGGGACTGTTACCAGCAAGTTCAGAGGTGACCTACTTTTGATGACAATTTCTGGTGATTTTTGATGAAAATCACTGGTGATTCTGACTTGGGACGTGCCCATCTTAATATAGGCAGGATTTCAACTTAGGGTGGGGGGATTTGCAAGAGCTCAGTGCGCATCGAGTCCTAATGGCTACCCTACATCGCAGGTCCTGTGATGGTAGTCGCACTGCCATGTTTTAGAATGTAATTAAGGTCAAACACTATTGAATGCAGTTCCCCCTGACACAGCATGTCGCTCCTTATGAGGTGATTGCACTTTAATAGGGAAACGGGAACTAATGACCTCTAAAGAGTTTCAGAACGCGTTTGGATTCACTGTAACACACGCTGTTCTCAACAAGCTAGCCCTTGAGTTGTTTAGATTTCCAAATGGTCTCGACCATACTTTCCCTATCTACCCACCACGTTCCTTTGACGCACTCGTTCCGTTGACTTTTCTTCTGCCGCTTGATGTTGACCGTGTTTGATCTTGTCAAACAGGGCTATACAACCAAACACATCCGTTCAATGTTTTCCTCTTATAATTACAGTACACTGATGGCAAAACACTATCGTAGCGTGTAAGATCTCTGGCGCTACGCTTCGTAGAGAGCGTCAGATCCGACATTCAATATTCAGCCGTCCCCCCACAAAAGAATTTTCGCATCCATAATCGAAAGACTTACTTTGTATGACAAGTTAGCACCAGTTCCAAATGTGTATGGAATCAAAATATTAAAAACACAGGATGGTTTCATACAAGACAGAAGCGGTCAATAGTTTCCAATGCTGTCAGAAAGACATGATGATGTTCTATACATGAAATCCTAATCACTGACCATTATTCTCTATTTAAATGAAGTCGTTTCCAGAGAATGTATCTCCGTCAGTTCATTTGAACACCGTGAAGATGTAAAACACATCATATTCAAACGACCCCAATCCCCCGGTTGATCGGAATTAAACACAGGTTCCGAAACGTAGCGCCAGAGATCTTGCACGCTATGATCGTATTTTGCCGTCAAGTGTACGACATTTATCACAGACTTTGAGAAATTTCGGATGGAGGCGTTTGGTGGTATAGTTTTGTTTCACAAGTTTCTGTAGTAATATTCAGTGGCGTGGATTCAAATCGTCAACGATATGAATAAAAGATATGAATACGCCGTAGGTCCTTCGGGAATATTGCCATCCAGAAATGGGTAGTTAACTATATCAAAACCGTAAGCGCGTCATTTGTCGTAGAGGCGACTTGAGAGGAAGCCCTGGTCATTATTGTAAAGATAGAGGTCCAGATATGATGATCCATCTGTGCTATTAGTGGTTGCCTTCAAATCTAGTGAAGGGGGAGGGGGTTCCTTCACTGTGTCGCTAAATCGGGATTATCCAGTGCTTGGAGATCGTCTGTATATCGTTTCGCTTTCTTGTGTCTAATCCCACTAGCCCCGGGGCTAGGGCCTTTGAATATAAGGTGTTTTACGTCTCCATAGTGTTCAAATAAACAGTCACAATCAAAGCGTGACTGAGATACATACTCCGGAAAACGACTTGGAAATTCATTTGGATAACGAATAATGGTAAATGGTTAGGATTTTATTTAAAGAACATCATCATATCTAGCTGATATCATAGAAAACTGTTGACCACTACTCTCTTGTAGGAAGCCATCTTGATTTTTGTATTATTTTGATTTCATACACTTTTGGAATTGGTGCTAACTGTCATACGAAATAGGTCTTTCCATTATTGACGCGAAAATATTTTTCTGGACGACGGCTGAATATTGAATGTCGTATCTGAAGCTTCCTATTGGTGACTGAATCCGCTTTAATATCCGTTTCGTTTTGTTTCGAGATCACCTTGTATCCCGGTTACAGTTATCTTAACTTGACAAAAGAAATTTCCCCAATTTCCAGGATCACTATACCCGAATAACCGTTGTGCATGGATAAACTTATACTGGGAACAAAGCCAACAATAATTGTTACCATCCACACATATGCTGAGTTCTCATTTATTGAAGTATAACACCATTATAAATCTTCATGACTGAGTCGTTCTTGCGAATGTGAATGTCAGTCGTAACACTATGTATATCACATTCTGAGATCAAACTTATCTGTATTACAACACATATAAGGGAAGTGGGAAGAGGTGCCGACATACTGACAGAGCCACATGACTTCACAGTATAGTCTTCTGGTTAACCTATTCTAAAGTACTTACCAAGAATCTAACGATTTGTGATATGTGTTGTATATCAGGTACGCTTTTATTGTACCTGTTCATGTGGCACCTTGGATGACATGACCACATGGCCCCTAGCACCGGAATAAGCGGTATTAGATACAAATCTAGAGAGCTATGATGGAAATGCTCTGACAACTCGTATATTGGTAATTGGTGAGCTGTGTCGCTGTGACAACTCGTACACTGGGGATTTGTGAGCTGTATCGTCGTCAGATGAAAACGAGTATGTCCGTTCAAATGAGAGAGTAAAGCTCTCCACATATCTCAATGCTTATATTCCCAGATGGACCCATTGTGTCGTCGTGATGTTCTTTGTAACATCACGGTCGTGAGAATTCAATTATGTTGCGACGAATCCAGCTGGCCTTCTCATCATAGAAAGCCCGGTGCTGAAAGGAGAACTGTTCACATAAATTTATCTTGGATGCGGTGTTATACTGCCGGACTTCGCGAAATAATCGGGCATGCGATTTTCTTTAGAAATATGCCAATGAAAGCATGAAATCAGTTGGTCGCGAGAATGTGTGTGTATGATTGATATCAATGCAGTTGCAAGAATGATGCATAGGTTTTAATCACAAGAAACACAATTTCATCTACAAACATTGCTTGATATGTAAAAGCCTACCAATGTCGTTCTGGTGGTGGTTGTTCTACAACTGAAAGTGCATAAACTTCGTTTAATAGTAACCTGTTGAAAATCCGATGGCCATACGTCGCTAGAGGTCATCTTCGAGAGTAACAAGGGAGCAGAAGGGAATATCATCATCATCATCATCATCATCATCATCATCTCTACGTCGGGTAATAGTTCAACTGAAATTCGCAAGAATGCATTTTGAAAAGAATGTGCACATCCGATGCTTCACCTTTCTTCTCCCCTGTCTTATAGCAAATCGGATTGTATTGTTATTTGTATGATTTAATTTTACAAATTTGAACCAGGATAAATAAAACGCCAAGAAGAATTGAAGCAGCCTAGTAGTACCATTCACGACCTTCCGACCATAAACGTTTTCGGCCTGCAGTGGGCATTAATTAATTTGAACCAGGATAAATAAAACGCCAAGAAGAATTGAAGCAGCCTAGTAGTACCATTCACGACCTTCCGACCATAAACGTTTTCGGCCTGCAGTGGGCATTAATTGCTCTCTTTGAACTCCATTTATATTTTAAGTCACTCCAGTGACCCCGTATCTATCCAAGCGATTTTGACCTTCCAACCAAATATGTTCTCATACAGATTGGAATATATCTACATATATGAATTCCTATATTCGCAGATTGACAAAGCAATGTTTGGACTTATTTTGTCGTGTTGTTGAATTTAACTTCACGTCCATGAAAATCCAATTTTACAGTGCCAGTTGGCGGATAAAATTTATTCTAGATACCGTATTTTAACACATATTCCAATGAAATCATTACACCACATGAATTCTAAATACATTATCGCCATATTAAAGAATCTATCACGAAAATCTGTTTGTATTACGGTACTGATAGTAATCCGATCGCAAGAATGGGGCAGAGTATTGAATCAAGAAACACCCAATTTCATGGACCAACATCTACAGAGACGAGGTATGTTTCATGCCTTTACTACCTACCTCTTGGGATGCATACTCCATGTCTGTGTAGCGTAAAGCCATAGCCAGTCGTCCTTTTCGAGAGTCACAAGGTAACAGTTTATAAATCCGTCTACCATCCACCACCAGGCCATCATCAAGAGCTCTTAGTAGATGAGCCGTTACCAGGCGATGTTTCCACCACCAGCAAATCTGCTTCCATTAGACGGTACCAGGCGTTGATGCCATTATCATGAAGGCTACGTCGGTGAGCTTGCGCCAGGTGCTGATGCCATAATTGGCACCTCTACGTCGGTGATCCGGTAGCAGGCGTCAATGCCATCATTAACATCTCTACGTCGATGTGCCGGTGATGATGTTGATGATCGGGTACGGATATTGATACCATCATCAAGACCTGTGCGTCGATGTGCCGGTGCTGATGCTGGTAACAATATCAGCATCTTTGCGTCGATGATCCGGTGCTTGGCGTTGATGTCATCATCAGCAACTCTACGTCGATGATTCGGCACCAGGAATTGATGTCATCATCAGCAACCCTACGTCGATGAGCCGGCACCAGGCGTTGATGTCATCATCAGCAAATCTACGTCGATGATTCGGCACCAGGCGTTGATGTCATCATCAGCAACCCTACGTCGATGAGCCGGCACCAGGCGTTGATGTCATCATCAGTAACTCTACGTCGATGAGCCGGCACCAGGCGATGATGTCATCATCAGCAACCCTACGTCGATGAGCCGGTGTGGAGGCTAATATTGTCCGGTGGCTACGAGTGTCCGGCTCCTATCGTCTAACACAGGTAGGACACGTTTCTCCACATTGGGGGCAAGTGTCCGTTCTCAGTTGCAATAGAAAAGGATATGAAAAGGGACACTAATCACCAGGAAATTCTTATCCATCACACCGGTACCAAATGTTGACTCGATCACCAATACCGCTACATCGATATGCCTGTGATGTTGTACTGGTACCAGGCATTGATGTCATCATCGGCAACCCTACGTCGATAAGCTGGAACCAGGCGTTGATGTCATCATCAGCTGCTTCACGTCGATGAGCCGGGGTGATGGATAAGAATGTCCTGGTGATTAGTGTCCCTTTCCATATCCTTTTCTATTGATGCTAAGTACGGACACTTGTCCCCAATTAAGAGAAAAGTGTCCTACCTGAGTTAGAAGATAGGAACGGGACACACATAGCCACCGGACACTCTTAGCCTCCACACCGGTACCAAACGTTGATTCCATCACCGGCCCCTCTAGTCGATGAATACCTGAATAGAAATTTGTCTGTGAGATTTTGAAAGAATATGTTGCGTAAATAATATACACATCCCAAGCTTCACCTTTTTTCTCCAATTTACCACTTTTGCCTGTGACATTGCAGATACCATTGTAGTATTGTTATTATTGATACGTTACACATTAAGTACACATGTAGGATATAATCAAGGCAAATTTAAACAAACCGAGAGGTGCATTCATCTTCCCGTTTCCAACAACGGCCCAGACGATCTTCCCTGGCCTTTCGACAATTTGGTCCCGACTCCCAATAGACTTTTGTGTGTGTTTCTTCTCTTCATTGACTCCCACTGACCCCGAAATTACATCTAGTTTGGTGTATTTTCTTATCTGCAACCAAACCTGTGATCACACCTACCAGAAAAACAAACAGGGGCTCTTACTAAGAATATCCAGTAATGAAGTGGAAACACAATACGTACGATGGATTCTTCCATATGAACATCCCCAATGCGAAACGCACTAGCCACTGTCGGTCTGAAAAAAAAACGAAAATTCTAAAATTTTCATTGAAATAACATTTCAATTGTATGACTATTGCGTCAAAAATCCAATGGGATTTCTGCATGACTTGTGTCAATAATACTATGAGCCTTCTGCGTGACATATCAATAATCCAATCAGACTTTGTAGAGGTACTGTTTTCAATAATCCAATGTGTCTTCATATGACCATTGTGTCAATAATCCAATGTGTCTTCATATTACCATTGTGTCAATAATCCAATGTGTCTTCATATGAACACTGTGTCAATAATCCAATGTGTCTTCATATGACCATTGTGTCAATAATCCAATGTGTCTTCATATGACCATTGTGTCAATAATCCAATGTGTCTTCATATGACCATTGTGTCAATAATCCAATGTGTCTTCATATGAACATTGTGTCAATAATCCAATGTGTCTTCATATGACCATTGTGTCAATAATCCAATGTCTTCATATGACCATTGTGTCAATAATCCAATGTATCTTCATATGAACATTGTGTCAATAATCCAAGGTGTCTTCATATGAACATTGTGTCAATAATCCAATGTGTCTTCATATGAACATTGTGTCAATAATCCAATGTGTCTTCATATGACCATTGTGTCAATAATCCAATGTGTCTTCATATGACCATTGTGTCAATAATCCAATGGCGTCAGATATAATATTATCAATGCTAATGTTGTATGAAACATGAACTGAAAGAATAATCATAGAATGTTTCTTGTGGTCCAGTACCGCTGAAGGTGGAACGAGTCTGAACAGCGAGAATGATAACCACCATATGCAAAGATTCGACCCAACACGAACCCTACTGTCGGCCTACTTTATTTAATTATAATTCAGCAGTGCACGTTGCGTTTAATCGGTAGGATTTCTGCTGATACATTTGGGGTCGTGTGAGAGGTGCTGTAGTTCTTATGCCAGTTTACTGAACAAGCTTGGTGAGAAAACATCAGTGGACACCATCTGACAAATCTTCATGACAGTGATTTTTGCGAATGGTAATGTCAGACACAATACGATGTACCGGTATTATTATTTTTTTTCTATTTGAAGTGGTACATTAAGACCGCAGGTGGACAGTTCACGTCAGACTGTTCTTTGCAACCCAATGGCCATGAGCATCCCCACCATAGATCTTTCCGTGGCTAAAACGAGAAATCGGCGCATAAATTGATTTTCGACACGGTGTTCCATTATACTGCTGGACTCTGCAAAGTAATTCTGCAGGCTAAGTTTTACAGATATGAAAACAGAGCCACGAAAGCACAAGAAGTATATCTTATTCGTAGAAATTGAGTTGCAAAAATGGGACATTTAATAGCAATCCAATTTCATGGACAGGCATTGGTGGTCTGACAAACGTTTTCCATGGAAGTTCCTCGAGTTAGGCCCTATCCACAACAGAAACCAAATTTACTTTGTGCACGGTATAGACTTCATTTGATACTTACTTATTGGGATCCTTTACCCCGACAGTGTAACGTCTGATATATCGCAAACGGTCATCTTCAAGCGTCACAAGGGATCACAGTATGGAAACCCGTCCATGAACCGATACCATGCGTTTATGTCATCGTCAGCAGCGTGTAACACCTGAACTAAACAATTTATGGAAGAAATGATTCAGCCTAGTAGTGCAGTAAACCTTACAAAACTCCCGGCTTTGAGGAAAAACGAGAGATCCTGAAGGATCTTGGCGCCCACCATTGTCCGATAATTGTAAGCTAATGACTAGAGGATCTTTTTGTCCATTGTTACTAAGAACAAACGATTGATTTGTAATTTTGTTTACAGAATTTCGAATCTGAGCGAAAAGGATCGAAAAAAAGGCCACTGAAAAACACCAAGATATAATCTAAGTTTCAGGAGTTTCAAGATTTCTAGAAACTGTACTTATGTCGGTTGTTATAATACAAGAGAAATGAGCAAAGTTAGTCTGAAAGTGAATGTACATGTACGGAGGATTCTTCGCCTTTGTTTCGTAGTAGTTTTTTTATTTATTTTTTTGCACGTGTCATCATTGGGTACTGGAAGCGAAGACCAATCTCTTTGACACTTTGGCATGAGCTATGAAACATACTTAAGATTTTATAATTAAGAACGAATGCTAATTCTGTTCTGTTTATACGGCTGTTTTGAGATATCTCTTTTAAGATACCATGCTCGAAAATAGTAAGATGATGGTACACTACTTAATACTGAAGGGATCCGGTCCGCGCAGTAATGTTCAAACTTCGAAAGTGCCTGAATCCTGATTATCTCCCTTGGATCGAAACATGCAGTAGTCTACAGTTGTCGAGTTGTGATGTTGAGTCACAAGAGTGACGTCCCTTCATGTAGCCGAGCCGCCGGCAGACGAAAGAGTGGAGCAGTTTACTTGCTACTGTATGGACTAAAGAAAGCTGATTTAAAATTTGAAGAAATACATTTTAATTCCGAATTATTTGAACTCCTTGATATGGAAGGTGAAGGTATGGATATTCTCTATAGTCAATATATAGAATATGCCTCACCGTTTGATCCGCCGACTCTTGTGATGCAACGTCACAACTCGAGAATACCGAATTAATTTGAAGCGTAACTTTTCGAATCGGACCAAAAAAGGTATCTTGCACTACTAGGCCCCATGTGGGACCTGTGTACCAAATTTCAGAAAGATCCATGAAATATTTCCTGAGAATTCACAGTAACAATGTTTCAAGGGGAAATTCAAGATGGCCGCCTTGTGGCCATATTTGATTTTGGATTCGGACCGAAAAAGGTATCTTGCACAACTAGACCATAAGGGGAACCTGTGTACCAAATTTGAGAAAGATCCATGCAGTACTTCCTTAGAAATCACGATAACAAATTTGCATGGGAAAATCCAAGATGGCCGCCTGTTGGCCATATTGAATTTTCGAATCGGAGCAGAAAAGGTATCTTGCACAACTAGACGACAAGGTGAACCTGTGTACCAAATTTAACGAAGATCCATGCAGTAGTTCCTGAGAAATCGCAATAACAAAGTTTCATGGGGAAATCCAAGATGGCCGCCTGATGGACATATTGGATTTTGGAATCGGACCAGAAAAGGTATCTTGCACAATTGAACCTGTGTATCAAATTTGAGAAAGATACAGGCAGTACTTCCTGAGAAATAATGATAAAAAAAATTCATGGGGAAGTCTAAGATGGCCGCCTGGTGACCATATTAGATTTTCGATTCGGACCGAAAAAGGCATCTTGCGTATCGAGACCCTAAAGGGTACCAAAATTGAGAAAGATCCATGCAGTAGTTCCTGACGATAAAGTTTCATGGGGAAATCCAAGATGGCTGCCTGGTGGCCGTACCAGGAAAGGTATCTTGCACAACTAGATCCCAAGGGGAACCTGTGCACCAAATTTGAAAAAGATCCATGCAGCAGTTCCTGAGAAATCGCGATAACAAGGTTTCATGGGGAAATCCAATATGGCTGCCTGGTGGCCATATTGGTTTTTTGAATCGGACCGAAAAAGGTATCTTGCACAACCAGACCCCAAGAGGAACCTGTGTACCAAATTTTACAAAGATCCATGCAATAGTTCCTGAGAAATCGCGATAACTAGGTTTCATGGAGAAATTCAAGATGGCTGCCTTGTGACCATATTGGATTTTCTATTCGGAATGAAAAAGGTATCTTGCACAACTAGATCCCAAGGGGAGCCTGTGTACCAAATTTGAGAAAGATCCATACAGTATTTACAGTTGACAGCGTATTTGAATCAAATTACACTGACCATACGATCCATTTGGGAAAAACAAATTCATGCTGCATTAAAACGAAATAAAAAAATAGCAAACAGGATAAACTAGATTTGAAGGGTGCACATGTAGAGTTATCGGCCTTGTGCATATCTGTGTAACAAAAATTATACTGTGCTTTAATATCAACAATATTTTGATTAATGTACATCATAATTGTCGGAAATTATAATTTGGATGGGAAGATGTTGTTCTTGAAATTTTTTGCACATCCAACCATCCACCCTATGTTACTTAAGATTCAGTAACTAGCTAAACGTCCACAAAACAAAACGAAGATTAAACCAGACAATCTTACCGATTCTGCTCCTTTTCTCCTTGACTGTGCCGTATTTCCTCATCTGTTCACTCAGTTCCCCGGGAAGGATTACTTCCCTTGGCGCGGACACGATTTTGTATTGATTGTTAATGAGAAATGTTCTAATATTTTATATATCTAATAATGTAGAAAAAACGGGGAACAAAACTGTTACATAACTAATAGGAAGGAGAACTAGTTATTTGAGGGTTCACTGCAATGATTGGTTGTTTTTATTAAAATGTATCGGCTGCATCCATAAATGTGTTGCCATAACTCGTCACCCGCAAGGAAACAAAGCTGACTGACAAAAGAGAACACTTGGCAGCTTGACAAATTTACTTAAACAGTAATTATAGGTCTTAATCGTAATTAAAATGACTAACACCAACAGAGAGTTGATTGAATTGCTCGAGATCCAGTCGAGCTATGACCACAACTAGAACAGATTCATTTCTGGTGTTTTGTCGTGTACAGACGCAGACAATAATGTATTGATATTACTGAATTGAAACCATTCATTTGTATTGTGCAATGTACCAGTACATGTACACTTTCAGAAATATTCAGGGAATAATCCTGAATAGATCAGGCCGCACATCCACAACTCAATTTCAGGGATTTTACCTGAAATTCAGGAATAATTTCCTGAAATTCAGGTATATCATCCATGAATTAAAGCTAAATTACCTGAATTTCAGGGGATTTTACGTACCTGAATAGGGTGGGGAACATACATGTACTAATCAGGGTGGTAAATTTGCCTGAATTTCAGGGAAAATCCACTCATTCAGGGATCATTTTCCTGAAATTCAGGAAATTATCCCTGGATTTCAGGTAAAATCCCTGAAATTGAGGTGTGGATGTACAGCCTGATCTATTCAGGATTATTCCCTGAATATTTCTGAGAGTGTAGTGGTCCATTTCGTTTCCTGTATTATCTGCGTATATGCTTACTTTGCAAACGACTATGCAGAGTTTTCACAAAATTGGCTTCTTTCCATACATGTACATTGCATATACTAACTTACTTGAAGTTGTAGTAGTGAAAATTAACTCTGGAGAAAGAAAAAAAAAACAGACCGAGAAAAGCGCGAAAGATAGTGCCCGCGAATTATAAGGCTTTTTAATACATCATTCACTTTCAAGTTTCAGAACATTCTACTGGTCCAATCGTTTTTGTTGTTTTTTGTTAATTTGGGTGTGTTTGAAAGTCGACAGGTTATGCCGAATGATGTGTGTATACTATGTGTGTATATACGTACACTGACATGTGTAAATATAGTAACAGTTCAATATATTACCTGTAAGCGTCCCTCTGTCCGTTGCAGATGAGCTGAGACGCGCTTCATCAGTCACACAACGGGAATCCAGCAGTATCTCTGTGTTGAAGTCGCATAAAGGAGGTACAGGTCTGAGATTGCACACCGGCTGATTGAACCCACACAGAGATGTGTTGTCGCCCCGTTGAAGAGTTAAGAATTCGGTAACGTTCTGGAACGGACTTGGTTGAGCACACTGAATCGCTCCGAAGTTATCTGCTAAACTTGACTGGTTAAGGTTGAATAGCCAACACAGATTACTGTCACATGAAAGGATGAGATGACCAACTGTGAAACGTACTGCGATACTCTGTATGTAATCAAAGGTTCCACATTCAAGCTTCTGTATTTGTCCTTCCATTACATTCCAATGAAATAAATCTACCGACACGTTTGTAAATGCCTGATTTTGAAGCTCCTTCAATGGAACAACACCATATTGTGTAAAAATAATCCTCCCTGCCTCAATCCCAGTGAAAGCGAAAGCTTCAATTGTTTGGATATTTCGAATGTACATGGTTATGTCTGAATTGACTTTCAGGTCGTAGAAGGCATAAGGTTGGATGGTAGAAACATCTTGGATAATAAAAACCATGTCAGTAAGACGGAGCCCTTTGAACCCAAATTTGCTAATTGTATTCACTCTCCCTTCGATAGATATGTAGTCTAGATCAGGAAGCCGATTATCTGAAAATGCGAAAGAGGGTATTTCGTCCAGCCCGACCTTAATTATTATACTACGCGAGTTCGTAGGAAACGTTGGTATTGTTAATAGCTCCTGAAGACACCGTATACTAGTGTTATTATTTGAGCAAGTACAGGTTTTTGGACAGGTACCCCAGCCGATGGGAATCAGCACTGCTAAGCACAAATATCGCAGCACGAGCATCTCTCACGGTGTACAATTAATTCGACAGAAATTGATCGTCGTACCTTCTCTCTGAAATGTCAGAGAAAAAAAACATAGAACAATGAAACTTCAATAAATTGAAACCAGCGAACAAAGTGACAATATTCGATATTTCATGTGTAACAGGTTCACCCTTTAATGATAGGTCGAGAGAGAAAGTCATTTGAGACTCAGTTGGCTTGAATGCTCGTAGTTATGAAATGTACTGTCTCGAATGTTTTCAGTGGAAGATAAGTGAATGGTGATAGTTAGAGGTAGAAATATATGCTAATAATTATGGGTTATCAATGCATTACTTCTTAGTGACAGAGACACTTGAGTATGGTATCCACTCATTGGTGTGAAATATAACAATCACATGATATGATGATATATGGATTGTGGTCAACTGCCCAAAATGACTGGGACAAGAAATACATTAAATGTAGATGATCTTTGACTATAATTATAACAGGCCTTTAATTCGTTCGAAGGAAGTGGTTTGGAAGATTTAAATCCTCCTAGTACTCACAGTAGAATGTGGTTATTTCTAGTATGGAATGCCAGGTCGTTAATTCTTTTGAGTGTGGGGTAAGTTACGACAGAGGGATCATTGGCAGTTGAGGGCCTGAGTATTGGGCGAAGTTGTCGACCGGCCACATGGACAAAAAAACACTTAGCATGGCAATTCTGTTAGAAACTAGCAGCTATGCTATATCCCAATGCTGGATGCCCATCTCAAAATTGTGTTTTTCTGACGTAGTGGTCAGTTTTGACCAAATTCGGAAGAAAATTTACAGTTTTTATGTTTTATTAATCTACAAAACTCCGGCTTAAAATCACTGCATCCTGGTACATTGTTCTGCACAGAATTGCTCATTACTTGTTTAAACTTATATCATAAAACATAGAGATATTAATCATAAAAACATGTTTTTCTCGATTTCGATCCCCAATTAAATCATGCTTTTTATGGTTGTTCTTCTAATATGCATTATTCTTAGCTCACTGAGCAAATTTATCAAAACCGCGGGATTTCTGTGCATAACCTAATATATTATGCCCATCTTGAATCTGTTTACATATTCCTAAGATCAAGATTTGATGGTCAATTTCAAAATGGCGGCCATATGGGCTCATTCCGAAACACATGTTTTCATGCTGCTCGTATAGTTCAAAGCATTATTGTTATCTCAATATGCAAATTTATCAAAACTGGGAGACCTCTTACCATAGCCTAACATCTTACGTCCATCTCGAATTAATTTTTATATCCCTAAGATCTTGATTTGATGGCCAAACTCAAAATGGAGGATATATGGGGTCATCTTAACCCTACCAGGCGGGGGGGCAAAATGGCCCCCCTGCCAAAATTTCTGCGCTATCTTCGGAGCGACAAAAAATGGAGAAACCCCGTGATTTTATAGATCATCATATTGGGGTCATTTTGAGCCTATTTGCATAAACACAAGAGCAGAGGATCATGGGTAAATTCAAGATGGCGGCCACGTGGGGAACCAGAAAGGTGATGTTTTCGTCATATTTCTTCACAATTTCTGCTTCTTCGCGATGAAATATGGGCAAAAACTATTTTGTTCCACATCACATTAACATTTACTAATTTACCATGCAGTTTTGCGGACAAATTGTCTAAATAAAAAAATCAGTCCGAAAAATCGACCAAAAATGCCGTTTTTGAAAATGACGTCACTGTTATGTCATCAAAGCGGTTTTTACATTTTCTGCCAGAGCTTGACCCAAGGGTATAGTGTGGTAAGTTTCAGCGTCCTAGCCCAAGGGCTAGAAAAAAAAATAATGCCCCCCGCTTCACCAGGCCTGCACAGATCCCAAAAAGCCCAGGCCAGATAGGGTTAAAATCATACTTTTTCATGGTGCTCTTACTGTTCAGGGCATTATTTTGATCGCATTGCGCAAATTTATCTGTATATATTGCTGAACACCTTATTCCCAATTTGAATCTATTTATATATCCCAAAGATCAAGATTTGATGATCAAATTCAAAATGAAGGTCATATGGGGTATTCTGAATATGTTTCTTTTTCTTGTGGCTCGAAAAGTCATTCAAGGCATTATTCTTAGCTCATTGTGTAATTTATCAAAACCAGGAGATCTCTAAAAATAGCCGAACATCTCACGTCTATTTTGAATCTATTCGCATATCCTTAAGATCAAGATTTGATGGTCAAATTCAAAATGGAGGCCACATGGGGTCATCTGCTGGTATAGACTCAATGGATTATTTTTATTGCGTTAATTTACATATCCCTGAGATCACGATTTGTTTGAAATTCAAAATGACGGCCTTATGGGGTTAACTGAAAATCACACTTGTTCATGTTGCTCGAACAGTTCAGGGCATTATTCCTTGCTCGTTGTGCAAATTTTTCAAACTGAGAGATCTCTTACTACAATCTTGAATCTATTTATATATACCTAAGATCTTGATTTGATGGTTAAATTCAAAATGACCTTTATAACAGGTCATCCTCAAATCATACTTTTGCATGTTGCTCTTATAGTCCAGGGCATTATTCTTAGCTCACTGTGCAAATTTAACTCAGGGATCTCTAATCATAGCCTAATATCTTAGGCACATTTTCAGTCTAATTATATATCCATAAAATCAAGGTTTGATGGTCAAATGCAAAAGGACGACCTTTTGAAGTCATCTGAAAATTATACTTTTTCTTATTGCTCTAATTGTTCAAGGCATCATTCTTAGTTCATTGTGTAAATTTATCAAAACCAGGGGATCTATAAGCATAGCCTAACACCTCGTGCCTATTTTAAATCTATTCACATATCCCTAAGATCAAGATTCGATGGTCAATTTCAAAATGACAACCATATGTGATCGTCTGAAAATCATACTTTGCCATCATGCTCGTAGTTGATTTTGCAGATTTACCCACAGGAGCTCGTTATTGTTGTTAATTGGTTAATTAGGTTGATTATGGGGGGGGGGGGACGGCCGTGGTAGGGAAGAAATGGAGAAGGGAGGACAATCAATCTCCTCACCACGCTCACAAAACTCTGGATTTATATCCACCTGTATTCGAAAATCGAATAAACTTCCTTTTCAACAGATATAGAAATGGTTAAAACGCATATATCTTACTTTACCCTCTCCCGATCTGGCCTCTTTATGCAAAAAAGTTCATTTACCCGCCAAATTTTAACCGATATTTCCAGACTGACCAAAATCTCGATAATTCCTCTCGCCACAGTGCCCGAGAACGAGCGAGACTTCCTCGCCAGGGATGGTCGTGAGCCAACTATCAACTGGTATCAGCTGACTTGAGACCAAAATGGCGGAAGACGAGAGCAAGCAAGCTGAGACTGTCGGTCTCGCAGGACACAATGTTATTATCCAGGGGCAGGCAGGTACTGGAAATACGTTTTAATAAGAAAAGTGGCAAATCTTTTAAAACAACAGGGAAAGAATGTTGTCCTTACGGCCACCACGGGCATAGGGACTGACGGCTCGCGACAAACTCGGGCCTGGCGAGGAAGTCTCGCTCGTTCTCAGGCACTGTGGCGCGAGAAATTATCGAGATTTTGATCAGTCTGGAAATTTGGCGGGTAAATGAACTTTTTTTTTGGATAAAGAGGCCAGATCGGGAGAATGGTACAGTAACATATATGCGTTTAAACCATTTCTCGATCTGTTAAAAGGTAAGTTTAATCGATTTTCTAAGACAAGCGTATATAAAACAAGCGATTTGTGAGCATGGTGAGGCTCCGACTGTCCGCCCTTCTCCATTTATTCCCTACCTCGACCCCTCCCCCCTATAATCAATCTAATTAACCAATTAACAACGGTAACAAGCCCCTGTGGATTTACCAAAGCCGAAGGGTCTTACATCATAGTCAAACACCTTGTGCCCACTTTGAATCTATTTGTTCAGACTTTAGATTGAAACTGATGGTTACATTCAAATGTGATTCGTCAATTCCATAAGCATGATAAGGAGCCATCCGGAAATTCGTGTTTTCTTTTCCATGTTATAGTCGTACAGTTGAAGGAATTGTGTTTAGATAGATATAAAAGTAAATAAAATAGATAAGATAGATCGATCTGTCTATTTGTGGGCCCGGTTTGAATCTATTCGTATAATGATCAGCTAGAATAAAATTTGGGAATTCAAGATGGTGGTCATATCGAGTCATCCGAATCGGGTTCATCTTGTTAATAGACGAGCGGCCGGGACCCTGTTTTGGGGAATAAAATGCAAACTATATATCATTTGAAAGCTTAGACTCTCTTCTTTCAGGTGAGGTAGGATGTGGTGGTGAAAACTATTGCCGTATGCTAGAAAAAAAGCAAATACAAAAACCATTGGATTGCATCTATCTACTTTTAAAATGGGGGTATACGTATTAAAATGACTATATCTTCACTCGTACCAGGCATAGTGAAAAATGGCTGGTGTCAATTGATTACGCAAAGGTTCTTAAATCGTCTAATATCAAAAAGTATTTTGATGGCATTGACCTGTGACGTCACAGAGGGGCCATCTCTAAAATACGATTAAATTGCGTCAAACGCACTAAAAACTAGGTTAAAAGTGTTTTGTGGGTAAAATACTTCATTGTTAAATGGCCAAAATGGTTCTAATGTCGAATATTGTCATCGGTCAAATACTTCGGCAAAGATTTGGTGCGATTACCTTTTAAATCCTCAATTTAATGGGCGTCATTCACCATGGTATATTAGCTAAAAAACATTAACTACTGCATTAGAGGACGGGTTTCTCGGATGTCAGCCACCAAAGATAAATTAGTACAGTAATTTAGACATTCAGAGTTATTTGCCGTGGTAGCTGTATATTGTTTTGTCAAAGGTACAAATTAGTTTAGAATTGTAATAGGGGATCGTTTCAAAATATCCACAAAACAAACGGGAAGACGCAGAGTGGCACAAAATTACAAAATTGGCGAAGAGTGCTGTGAGCATCAGTATATACATGAATTATTTATCTAATTTTCTGACGACATTAAATAGATCACTGCAATAGAAGAACTTGTCTATAAACATACCCACTCTCCTGGTATTTCCCGACCTCAGAACAGCATGAGTACAGGAGTTTTATTATAACATCACTATATTAGACGAGCGGCGTTTTGCAAAAAAACGCCTTATTTTAGGAGTAAAATGCACCCCCTTCCCCCCTTCGTACACACGGCCACATCCTATGTCATTTGGAAGCTTATTTAATGTACTTTTTTGTTAGACCGGATGTGGTCTTGAAATATATTGCCGTAAGGTAAAAAATTCATTCAAACGAACCAGTATCGAGTCTTATCGTCACGAAAAAAGAGAGGGGATGGGTTTGCTTCAGTGTTAATAACTTTATTCGTTTTACACCAATGCACAGTAGTGAGGTAGCAATTTTCTCTCCATTAAACAGGGAATCGATTGATAACAGTTTTGTAAAGTTATCTTGCATCATGACGTCACTCGGGAGTCCTCTCCAAATTCCCAATGAAATATTTTCTAAATACACAATTATGGCTTCTTTACTAAGTTATTCAATGTAATGAAATTCACATAATTGTGTCAAGTTATTGCCACCGGCATTGTATATCATTGCATGAAAAGTACAGGCTATATAAGGTTTCTCACTACCTTAGAGAATAGAATATGTGAACAGAAAGTATCTGTCAAAATTATACATTTTCAATGTCTACTAACTGTTTATCTGAGATTGTCAAACATCTGACTTCAGCAATATACTTGATAAAAATGTTTTATGACTTTATATGTATATTTCACTGATTTCTTTTATCTCTTGTTAATTTTAAAGCAATATCAAAGATTATCTTGATTATCGTTGTGGAGGGGGGTCATCTCATAATTACTATTAGTGCTCTATGAATTACTCTTTTCAGGTCACTGGTTTTCCATCTCTTGAAATCTTCAAAACTATTTAGGGGGTCATCTAAAATTAACATTAAAATTGTCACATCAACAGTATGTTCTTGGAAACCTACTTGTATGGTTTAATATCACACAGGAAAATGCCCACAAACATACCCACTCTCCAGATATGTTCTGACCCTACAACAGCCTGACTATAGGACATCACTATATGTATTCATGTACCTCAAAGCAGTTGTTTCGGCTATTTTGGGGGAGTATATCTTCTGTATATCCCAAAACATAACTCTCATCAAGGGTCAAGCTTAATCATCAATACAATTAATATTAATGATATATAATCTCCAATATTATGATCTCGCTTGTACTGGAGTTACTGGAGTGTTTCGACCCTGAATACGGATTCTACCTACAAGTGGCCATATGCTCACATGATCTTGTGCGTATGTCTTTCGTATAACGATTCTGGCATGATGCGAGACATACATCAGAATAATACCGCTGAGATCCATAGTAGTGTTAAAGTAGTAAGAATACTCTTCATCAGCCGTGCCTATACGAATTCCTAGCTCCTGTTAACGACGGACCTCCAGTACAGAAGAGAGACAACAATAATGACGACTTGGCTCCACTATATAAGAAACAGCGCTGTTTTAGAAAACACATGAAATGTGTAAATCCGATAAAATCGAATTGATACTATTACTGAAATCGAATCGAATGTAATGTAGCCGGAATTTCCACTTGATATATGATATTTTTGCGACTGACAATAATATTGCCATCATTAAGAGATGCTTGTGCATGTGTTTTCGTCCAATAAAGTTCAATGACCTGAGAGCACACTCTGTTAAACTGTCTGGCTCACAGCTGAATTTCGTTGACAACGCCAAATATCTTGATCATTTTATCTTCAACGATCTCACTGACAGTATATGATATGTCTGTGCAAACTAGAACATTATGCATTCGTGCTAACATTTTGGCTCGAAAGTTCTATATGTGTCTCAAGATGAGAAGAAGCAACTTTTCTCATCGTACTGTACCAGTATCAATTGCAGCCATCTGTGGTCTTCGTACTCGTCACGTAACTGGAAAAAAACTGCGTGTCACATACAACAACGTATTTCACTGGTTATAACGTACTCTCCGCGCAATTGTAGTGCTACTTACCTATTTGGGATTAACTCTGTACCCAGCTTTAATGAGGTTATTCGACGCCGGATTAATTCTCAACGGAACAGACTTATGTAGACAGAGAACTTCTTACTTACAACTTTTCGGCTTTCCGATTTGTCTCAGGCTTCGCGTTTAGTTTGTCATTGGACTCGCCAAATCTATGTAACGCGCTATTAATTTGTCTTTTGGCTGCAATCTTATTATTAATTTGTTCATTTTATAAATCATGTGTCTGAAATAAATATGTGCTATTATTCTATTGAAGGGTTCTATCTCGGAGCTGTCCTATTGTACTTATGAATTACAGGCTTGGCCCCTGATGAAAGATATTCCAGGGATATACATAATTTATGCTCCCAAAATAGCTGAAACAACTGCTGTGAGGTACATGAGTACTTATAGTGATATTATAATAAAACTCATATACTCAGGCTGTTGTGGGATCGGGACATACCAGGAGAGTGGATATGTTTATAGACATGTTTTTATACTGCAGTGATCTATTTAATGCTGTCAGAAAATTAGATAAATAACTGATGTAAAAACTGATGCTCACAACACTCTCACCAATTTTGTACCTTTGTGCCACTGTGCGTCTTCCCGTATGTTTTGTGGATATTTTGAAACGATCCCCAATTACAATTTTAAACTAATTTGCACGTTTGACAAAACAATATACATACCACGTCAAATGACTCTGAATGTCTAAATCACGGAACTAGATTATTTTTGGTGGCTGACATCCGAGAAACCTGTTCTCTAATGCAATAGTCAGTGTTTTTTTACCTAATATCCTATGGTGAATGACGCTCGTTATATTGAGGATTTAATAGGTAATCCCACCAAATCTTTGCCGAAGTATTTGACCGATGACTGAATTCGACGTAAGAACCATTTTTGGCTATTTAACAACGAAGTATTTCACCCAGAAAAAAACTTTTGACATAATTTTCAGTGCGTTTGACGCAATTTAATTGTAGTTTGGAGATGGCCCTCTGTGACGTCACAGATCAATGACGTCATAATACTTTTTGATATTAGACGATTGAAGAACCTCTGCGCAATCAATTGACGCCAACCATTTTGCCATATGCCTGGTACGAGTATACTCCCATTTTAAAAGTGGAAAGATGCCATCCAATTGTTCTTGTATTTCCTAATTTTGTTCAGGATACGGCAATATTTTTCACCACCACATCCTATCTCATCTGATGGAAGAGAGTCCAAGCTTTCAAATGATATATAGTTTGCCTGTGTGTACGGGGGGTGCATTTTACTCTTAAAATAAGGCGTTTTTTGCCAATCGCCGCTCGTCTATAAATGTAATTCGTCAACTTCAAAGGAATTTTTTTTACTTGAAGCATTTCCTACAAATGAGCTGTTTAACATTATAGCTGGTCAATTTGTTATTTTTCTACTCCCGGGAAGGTGTCTATATGACTCGAATGTGATCCTAAATACTTATCCAAAGGTTGAAAATCTAACAAGATAGGGCAATTTCAATTTACTACTTAATATAACCGGGAAAACTGAATATCGAAATTATCGAATATCGCACTGCACTCGAACGTGAAATAACTAAGCTATACAACGCAAGTTTGTCATAATATAATATTTGCCAGTTAAAAGATAAATACAGAGGCACATTCAGATTTGGCTAGTTTTCTAAATAAAAATTTTAAAAAGGTATTTCTGGTGCCACCGCCACCGCCTATCCCGCCTGCCCATCCACCCACCCATGTACCCACCCATCTACCTGCCAGATAATACAAACTGATCAGATAAAGAAGGGTAATACGAGTGAAACACTGACTGCTCAGAAGTAACTGACATAAGCTGGAAGACACCGGGCACATTACATATGCACACCTCCAAGAGGATCGGCTATACATAGACACATACCGATACCTACGATAAGCAACCAGATGTCTTTAACTCTATGATGCTTAGTACATATCTTACCTGCACCGGGACAAAATAGATGACCAGATTCAGATGATGTTAACGTGAGAAGTCCTGAGGCCTGAATATCCACAATGATATTCAGCTCAAGATGCATACACTGTGATACAGATATATCACTTTATGTTGAAAACAGTTTATAATGGAAATTATAAAATATTAATTTTGCGCGCTTCTGGTATCCATTATACATAAAGAAGCTTTCAAAACCAGGACCGTGACGATATTACTAAGGGTGATAGAATTTCCGCTCTTTACTTCAACGTAAAGCTGTATGTATGTTCATGTTTCCACTCAGTCTTATCATACGACTACTATGATATTGTAAGACCCTGTATGACCCAGGAAGAATAAGACGTACTAATCAGTGAGCTTTTACATCTTACAACCTATATACCATATTTCTCATATGTTTTACGAAGCCTTACTTTTGTAATCAAAGCATTCACACCGTCTCAGTGTCGGCGCAGTTTCATAGCTTAATGGAGAATACTTTCTCCCATTGTGCGACTGTTTTTGTACAAATAAGGAAGATAATGATTAATATCGCAACATAACGTATCAAATAAAAGGAAACTCAATCTTACCAGATGATTTTCTCCCTTTATGTTAGAGTTCTGAGCTCCACCTATGATCGGAAGTTTTGCAGCTTTTAGAAAA